>JAJOZX010003331.1:327500-531721 GCA_023014485.1 Bathynomus jamesi
AATAAACGAACAGACCGCGTTCCGCTGTTTATCTTTTTGTGTTGCCATTCAGCTTTCGTTTCGTGACTTTTCCCTTTACACGTCACCTCAAATACCTAACATTTATTTGCTTTATTTCTAGCCTCCAAGCGCTGATTTGAAAATTTTAGATCACTACTAACTATAACGCCAAGATCGTTTTACTGTCTAACATCCTCCAACCAATTCTCTTGCATCTCATAACTAAAGTTTTCATTATTTTTACCAAAATGGATGACTTGCATTTTTTAACATTGAATTCCATCTGCTATTTGTTAGCCCATGCAACTAATTTATCGCTATCTTTTTGCAGTTTATAAGAATTTTCTATATTTGTAACTGGAGCAACTACAGTACTTTGGTATCATCTGCAAATTTAGAGATTTTACTACCTACTCCCTTCTCTAAGTCATTTAGATATAAAATACGGAATGATAGATCTGAACTGATCCCTTTAATACCCAAAGCTGGGCACAAACCGTTAATCCGTTAATCGTTAATTAACGAAGTTAACTTTTTCGTTAACGATTTAACTTTTAAGTTAACTTTGAAAATCATTATCGGACTAATTAACTTCCGTTACATTTAACTTCCGTTAACTCAAGTCCGTTAACCCAAAAAATTCATAAATAAACGTTTAAAAGTTTCTATTATTTTCAGTGCTGAGCAGGTGCGCAATTAATCCGCCACTGTTAATAGTGATGAACGAATTTCCATTTCCGCAGCGCAAAATCAGGCGATATATTTGTTTCCGTCGCCACAATTTGTGTCTTACCAAATATGGTAGTTATTTATGGCATTGGTTTGAGCAAAACATGGTCGACTGTAAAATCAGGCGGAAAGATTTGCCATTTGAGTTGAATGTTTCAACTTCTTTCAAGAAATATCACGAGCATTTTAAGGCACTTTCAATAATATATATGTAACAATTACAACAAATAACTACATTCGTTTCATTTGCAGTCTGTCTCTTGCGCAACATGTTTGTGCTAGTGAATATTTAAAAATAATCGTTGTCAAGTAAATCATGTATATTTATAATATGTCTGTGAGTACCTTATTAGTAGTCTCCTTGATACATTTCAAGAACCATAAAACTGATCAGGTAAGATTTCAATTCTCATGTCACTTTGATGACATAAATTAAGTCAATTGATGTCTTACAATGGGAGCGTTTTGATCTTAACCCTTTATGTCCTGGCGGTACTTCTAGGTACCACATCTTTAAAATCTCCATAATTATTTTTCTACCCGGTTGATCCTGCCGGTACTTTCAAGTCCCAAAGTGAATTAGTTTCTTTATGAGATAATAGATGGCGTTGAGAAGTAAATGTGAGCGTGTGGCGCCAGAGGCTGTTTACTCTTTAGTATCTGCTGTGAAGACCGAAGAAATTTCAGTGCAATTACTTCCCGAATATTCTGTGCCATATCTGTTCCAAATAACAAAGGTAAGGGTTATTTTATTTTTTATCTTGTTCTTGAAATGTTCAAGAATGCTTCAAACAATTGTTGTTCTTGTTTATTATTTTTAAGTGTGAAATAATAAAGGATTTATTGAGTCAATTAAATTATATATATATTGTGTTTTTCATTTTTTTTATAATAAAAGTTAACGTTAACGGTTTATCGGTAACTTCCGTTACATGTTTAACGAATTAACGGATTAACGGTTAACGAAGTTAACTTTTTGGTTAACGGATTAGCGGTTAACGAAGTTAACTTTTTGGTTAACGGTGCCCACCACTGGTAATACCCCACTTTTCACTTTCTGCCACCCAAATTCATGACCATTTAGAATTACTCCCAGTTCTGTTTATAAGAATTTTCTATATTTGTAAATGGGGCAACTACTTTCGTATCATCTGCAAATTTAGAGATTTTACTACCTCCTCCCTTCTCTAAATTATTTAG
This sequence comes from Bathynomus jamesi, assembly GCA_023014485.1. Taxonomy (NCBI): domain Eukaryota; kingdom Metazoa; phylum Arthropoda; class Malacostraca; order Isopoda; family Cirolanidae; genus Bathynomus; species Bathynomus jamesi. The sequence continues at coordinate 329,430 of JAJOZX010003331.1, forward strand.
ATATAAAATAAGGAATGATAGATCTAGAACTGATCCCTGTAGTACCCCACTTTTCATTTTCTGCCACCCAGAGTCATGACCACTTAGAATTAGTCCCTGTTCTGTCTTCTAACCATTTTTCTACCCAACTTATAACTGACCCTAATATACCACGAGCTTTTAATTTATATAGAGGTCTCCTATCTGGGACTTTGTCAAATGTTTTACTGAAATCCAAATAAATAACACCTACATCATTTCCATTATCTACCTGATCAGTTACAAACTCTAAAAAGTCTAAAAAATTAGACAAACAAAACCTTCCTGATCTAAATCCATGTTGTGAACTTGAAATAAGATTAAACTTCTCCAAATGATCTTGAATATTATTCTTTATAATTCTTTCTAGTATCTTTCCTACCAATGAAGTTAAACTAACAGGCCTATAATTTCCAACCGACTTCTTACTACCCTTTATGTAAATGGGTATTATATTTGCTTTTTTCCATTCATCTTGTACTTCTGCATAATTAATTGACAAAATAGTTAGTGCCTCAGATAAGTTTTCATCCCCTTCTCTGAGAATCCTAGTATATACAGTATATTATCAGGTCTAGCAGCTTTATTTGACTTCAGTGTATGAATCACTTGCCTAACATCATCTTTCTTTCTACGAATATGATCAAGAATGGCTGAGTTTACAGAATCTAGAGAATTAAAATAAAATTTATTTAGATTTTCTTCAGTGAAAACAGAGCCAAAATAATCATTGAAAATACCAACAATATCCTGAACTTTTTCAAACATCCTATAATCATGTTCTATTGTGCCAATCCTATCATGCTTTTTATTATTATATTTATAAAAACTAACGAATTTATTTGGATTTTTATTACTATTTTTAGCTAGATTTATTTCACTATGCCTTTTGTTCTTCCTAATCAAACTATTTAGTTTATTTCTTAACTGCCTATAATTATCCAAATCCAAAATACTATCAATGCCTGGATGCCCTTTTTTTATTTTTAATAATTTTAGTTATTTCCCTATTCCACCACAAAGGTTTCCTAATCTTGTTATTCCTAACAGTTCTGAAAGGAATACACCGACATTGTACATCCTCTAAATTTTTTTTCAAATCTAGACCACATCTCAATAGCATTTTTATTGGCAAATTCATTATCCCACTTTACTGAGCCTAACAACTCTCGAAATAAGTCCCATAATATAATCATAGATCTATATAATATATGACTATGATACTTTTATACTATTACTATGATATTTTGTGTATAATACTTTGTCTATGATACATACTTCGATACTATAATGCTATAATTCTTTGACTATGATATTATCCCTGATGAAAATAAGCATATCAGTATGGATGAAATATAATGAAATTAAAGGATCAAACTTTGAAATTGACACGCAAAATATTTTTAATCGCTTTTAATATGATTAAATCTTTCATAATTTATAAAAAGTTTCTTCAATAGCTCCGTTTGGAGCTATTGAAGAATAGGGACCCCAGCCTTCTTTAGTTAGCTTTATAAGGCTAACTAACGAAAATATCATGACCTAACCTCAGTGGCGGTCCTAGCTTACATGACGCCCTGGGCGAACCTCACCTTCAGTGCCCCCCCCCCTGTTCGCCAACACACACACATTCGAATCCCCCCAAAATAAAGGACAGACATAACTCTTTCACAAAATAACTTTTTATTGGACTAATTGTTGGAACTTCAGAACCAAAACAGACTCAAATTTCTGAATTTTACAAATCCTTCATCACGTAAATAGAATAACTCACTTAAGAGAATGTAATTATGATACTATGAACAGGAAAAATACAAATTAAATTGCACAACTGCCATAAATAAACTAGAGAATCAAATTTCTAAATTGTACAAATGCTCTATCACATAAATAGAATAAGACACTTAAGAGAGGGTAATTATTATGCTACACTTTGAACAAGAAACAAAATAAATTGCACCACAGCACAACTGCCATCTAAAGCCTGACTCTTCTTACCTTCCTTGATGCAAAGTCATTGATCTTTTATTATTTATTTTATTTTATTTTTATTTTTATTTATTTCTTTATTTATTTATTCTTATTTTTTTTTATTTTTTTTGCAGGCGCTCATGCCGCCCTTCCACAAATGCCGCCCTGTGCGGCTGCCCATATTGCCCATATGAGGAACCGCCACTGCCTAACCTAACCAGTCGTCAAGGGCCAGTGGCGGATTTAGGGGGGGGCCGAGTAGGCCATGGCCTACGGCCCCGCGCCTGTGAGGGCCCCGCGCCCTCACATATAATTATAATGTTGGATTCCACTATAAATAATACAATTGATTAATGATTAGTGATAATTATGGTATCACTCTCTTTGCTGGCGGGAGTTTAGTTCTATTCAGGCCGCTGTGGAGTGCACATGTGAGTGTGTTTAGTGGTAAGTAATGGTAAAAGTCGTATCTCGAAAAAGTCGCCAGTCAATAAATGGGGATGGGGGAGTTTTAGTCAGCTTTATAATAACATAAATAAGTTGAAAAATGTTAAATTAATGTAATTAATTTTTTTATATGAAACGTACTTAGGCTAGGTTAGGTCAGTTTAGCTTAGATTTCATAATAAATACATTTTATACATATTTAAGGAAAAAGTCGCCACTGGTGGGGGCTGGCGACTTTTCCCATAAAGCGACTTTTTCACCCGAACAACTGTTTAGTGTCTGTATTTAATTAATTAATTAAACTGTATTAATTAATACTAAACCGAGGGTCAAATGTAAATAGTTTGTTTTTTATGTTTTTATGTTTCAGGATAAGGCAGTGAGGCTGCACTGAGGCACAATGGAGAAATCAACAAGTCGTGATCGTGATCAAGGGAGGAAGTATAAAGCTGGCTCTGTTAAACGACAAGAAAAGGCAGACGTAAACCAAAGAGTAAAAAAACTACCAAAAATAACTCAATGGTTGACATATCCAACAGTATCTGAATCTGCAAAATCACAAACTCAAACTGAATCCGATCAAACTGAATCTGAATCAGTAGAGACACCAATTACGCCTGAAACAACTGGAGAAGCCACAACTAGTACTGAACCTAGTGTAGTTAGCGCAATTGAACCTGAACACAGTGACAGTGAGGAGACACAAGAGGAAGTGAAAGTTATGAATACCGGTACTGAACAAGGATTTGAAACGGATCTTGGATTATGGCCTAAAATAATTACTGAAAATGTGTGTGACTATTGGTTGAAAAAGGGAAGCGCAGAATGTCGACACTGTGATGGTGACTTCAAAGAGTCAGCTGTGAAAGAGCTAAACAGAACCCGTCATTGTACAAAGACATTATTCACTCGAACTCATTCATTATCTGGCCAAGAAATTAATCTTAAATGGCTCTGTTACTCTAAAACAATTGGTAAAGTGTATTGTTTTGCTTGCAAGCTTATGTCAAAGGTGGAAAGCTCATTCACAACTGGCTTCAATGGTTGGAAGAACGCTAGGTATGTCATAGAATCTCACAGTAGGTCAGATCAGCACAGGAAAAGTATGGTCGAAATGATATATCGAAAGACTGCGGGTGCCCGTATTGACTCTAATCTAGTACAACAATATGAAAGTGAATGCGAGTACTGGCAAGCAGTATTGAGGAGGTGTGTAGATGTTTTAAAGCTACTTTGCGAACGCGGGCTAGCCATTCGAGGTAAAGATGAAGTAATTGGATCAGTACACAATGGAAACTATCTTGGGATTCTAGAGCTGCTGAGCACATACGACAGTTTCTTGGCAGCACATACCAAGAAACACGCAAACAAAGGTAGTGGTCATACTTCCTACTTGTCCCATGTCATTTCTGAGGAAGTCATTGGAATAATGGCAGAAAAGGTTATGTCCTCAATAACAGATGAAGTAAAAACAGCAAAGTACTTCTCAATTTCACACATGGATCAACTTACTTTTACAATCCGCTATGTACTGCCTACTACAGGTCCAGTTGAAAGGTTTTTGCAGTTTATTCCCATGCTAAGCCACACTGGCAGAGATATTGCTACAACTGTTCTTGATTTTCTTAAAGAGAAGAACATTCCAGTTATCGACTGCCGAGGACAGTCCTATGACAATGCCAGCAACATGTCTGGTAAATATCTGGGGACCCAACAGATAATCAAGAATGAGTGTAGTGAAGCTGAGTACATACCATGTATGGCTCATTCCTTAAACTTGGTGGCTAAGTGTGCTGCAGAAAGCTGTCCTGCTGCAGTGTCATTGTTTGCTCTGGTACAAAATATGTACTCCTTTCTTGTTGCATCTACTTATCGTTGGAGGAGACACCGTGAGGTACTAGAGACTAATAAAGATAAGAAGTTGAAAGTTGATAAAATACTTTCAGACACTCGTTGGTCAGCACGAGCAGATGCTGTAGCTGCTCTCAGTAGAGCACACAAAGAAAACATCATTGTTCTGGAAGAGTTATTCTCAGATCAGAATCAGCCAGCTGAAACAAGAGCTGAAGCAAGTGGTCTTCTCAAAGGTTTGAAAAAACTTGAAACAGTGATTCTTCTTGAAGTTTGGGATACAGTATTGGAAAGGTTTCAGAGTAGCAGTATCCAGCTGCAAAAATCTGGGCTCTCCCTCAACACAGCTGTCACACTGCTAGAGTCTCTTTTACAATTTGCTAAAGACCTGAGATCCCAGTTCGATGACTTTGAAGCAAAAGCTATGGCTAAGTGTGATCCCTGTGATGTGACGAGTAATGATGCATACTACGCCGACACGCAGCGTATTAGGAAGCGCAAGCGTCACCACGATGAACTAGACTCCGCGGAGGATGTTATGCTGACAGGGAGAGACAAGTTTAGAGTGACTGCATTCTTGCCCATCATTGACAAGCTCTGTGCTGCCCTACAACAACGCATTGCTGCTTACAGCGACCTTCGAGAGAAATTTGGGTTTTTATCAGAAATCTCAAACAAAACGAACACTGAGCTTAAAGCATCTGCTGAAAAGCTTGTGTCTTCATATCCTAAGGACTTGGAGGCTGGATTGGAGTCGGAGCTTTTGCAGTTTGCACACCTTATGAAATCCATTCCAAGAGATTCACCTGAAAGTGCTCCTTCATCAGGTGGTGCAAAGGCTGCAAAAAGTCCTGAACTAGAAATGTATGAGATAATTCACAGACATGACATGGTAGAAACATTTGCTAATGTTGAAATTGTATTACGACTCTATCTCTGCATGTTTGTCACAAACTGCACTGGGGAGCGATCATTCTCCAAGATGAAATAGTCAAGAATTATCTAAGAAACACCATGGGGCAGGACCGTTTGTCTTCACTCACCCTGTTGAGCATTGAGCATGAGAAATTAAGGGTGCTTGATTTTACTGATGTCATCAAACAGTTTGCAAGTAAGAAGGCTAAAAAAAAACTTTTTTGACTGAGAAATAGTTAAGTGTACCGTACAAATTGCCTGCAATAAACAAAACCCACTCATTGCATCATTTGCATGTCAGTCAAGTGGTATTCTCTTTAGTTAATGGTGTATTATTATAGTTATTTTTTGTTAATGGTGTATTATTATAGTTATTTTTTATTGTTAAGCTTCAAAAAAACAAATGTGTAATGTTCAACTATGAAATGGTCATTTGGCTAATTAATTATCAATAAATTGAATATTGTTTAAAAAGTAAATTTATTTTAACGCTTCGCTCGCCCATTGATTTGAGGGCCCCGTAAGGTCACCACTGGGGGATGGGGGTGTAAATCTTCATTTCAGTTAATTAAGCTAGCTTTGCGTAGTTTGGGGCCCCGCACTCCAACCGGCCTAGGGCCCCGCGCACCTTAAATCCGCCACTGTCAAGGGCGTACAGTTAACCTAACGATTGGTTAGGTTAGGTCGTGATATTTTCGTTAATTAGCCTTATAAGCCTAACTAAAGAAGGCTGGGGTCCCTATTCTTCAATAGCTCCAAAAGGGTTTAGTTGGAGGTTGTGTTACGCAACATGCCTTTTTGATACAATATAAATTATAGGCTTTGCATTTTCTGTTAATTCAAGCATATATTATTATTCAATATGAAACGCACAGTGTGTATTTTTCTTTGTTATAATTTTAGTTATTATTTCGTAGGCCCTTGGAAGTTTCGTAGGCCCTAGGCACTGTGCCTATTGTGCCTAATGGGTAATCTGCCACTGTCCAGTGGTCACTATTCAGGGTATTTTCCTAGTGATTCTCCTACTGCACGCTTCATAATAAGTCCATGATTATTGGAAAGAACCAGATCTACGATTGCTTGATCCCTAGTTGGTTTGTCTACAAATTGTGTTAGAAAGCAGTCATTATAGCAGTCAATGAAGAAGTTACCTTCCCTATTATATTATTTCCTTCTAAAAGTCTCCAGTCTATATGAGGCAGGTTGAAATCTCCCATTGTTATTTTATTTATTTGTCGGGTTCGAAATCCCAGCTGAGCCGTGAACGGCCAAATTCTAAAGGGCAAGTTCTACCTAAAGCCCAAGTTAAGCTAAATTAAACTTTACGGATTTGAGATCCTATTAGGTCCTACCTCAGGGTAACCTCAGGGTTGCTGACTCGATGCGGGCCTAACTTAGATCTTAAATTACATGAACTTAAAAAGTAAACAAAAGGGTACTATTTGTGGTCTTCTTTCTGAACCTTGCAACAACAACGCAACCTGGACTATTGCACGATGCAACAATCATGTATCTAAACAACCAAACTGAATTGCAAGAGAGCTCTCTATCAAACCACACCTTTACGTACGACCTTCCACAAACGAGTAGAAAAGACGCGCAGCGTCTCAAAATGATGCCAACAGTGTGACCAAACAATGATGCCACAAGAGCTCAAAAATGCTAGCTCTAAATTAATTTAATTTTTCACTAACCTTACAATTATGAGATGGATATATATACACACCTTAACTTAATATATATACAAGCAATGCTGCATCAATCAGCTTAGTCATCGTATCGCCTTGGGACAACAATGGTTCTTCCTCTTCTAGATTTTCTAACACTCCCCACCGAAGAGGCATTGTTGTCATTACCTTCTGCAAGGTTAGCCAAGCCTTCTTCATGAGGCTGTAACTCAAATGTTTCATCTTGACTATCTGTGTTTTTGCTGATTTCTAAAGCATAGAGTTTTTGTATAGGTCTCTTTAACTTTCCTCCTGAAGTCTTTACCAGTGCAGACCTAACTAAATTGTCTTTGCCAACAAACAACTCTTCAATTATGCCAAGCTTCCAGCATTGCCTTGGTCTTTCATCCCCAATCATTACCACTTCTCCCACCTTGATACAATTTGCATTGGAGCCCTTTACCTTGCCTGATGGGTAATAATTGAGTTCTGGCAAGTATTCCATCTGCCACCTCTTCCATAACTGATCTTGTAGCTCTTCAAGGTACCTGAACCGTCTGGTTAACTCTCCTTGAGTGCTCTGGATGGGCTGCAAGTCTTCTGGCACACTGGGGTTTGATGTTAATCGTTTACCACAAAGAAAATGATTTGGTGTCAATGGCTCTGCATCCTGCCTACTGTTGTAAACAAAAGTGATAGGCCTACTGTTCACCATTGCTTCTACTTCACATAAAACAGTAGAGAATTCTTCTTTGCTCAAATGAGCATTAGCTAAAAGTTTCTTTAATGGACACTTTACACTTCTCACTAGCCTTTCCCAAAATCCTCCCCACCATGGTGCTCTCTCAACAATAAACTCCCACTGTACCCCTTGGTGTGAAAAGTAGGATTGGAATCCTTCCTCTTTTAGCAAGGACCAAATTTCTTGGAGTTCCTTTGCAGCCTTTTTGAAGGTTTTTGCATTATCCGATATGATTTTATTTGGGAAACCCCTTCTGTTCACAAACCGTTTAAAGGCCAAAAGAAATACATCACTACTTAAGTTGCTTACCAACTCCAAATGGATTGCTCTGGTGGTAGCACAGGTGAAAAGACATATATAACCTTTGTTAGACTCCCCTCGCTCATACACATAGACTGGCCCTGCAAAGTCTACTCCCACTACATCAAATGGGGCAGTATAGACACACCGTTCTCTTGGAAGTGGAGCCACCTTTTCATAATAAGGCTTTGCACTCCAACGCTTGCAAACCACACATTTATGCAAGACCTTTTTCACTACTTGTCTAATTTTGAGAATCCAAAATTGTTGTCTAATCTCTATTATCACTTCTCTAACTCCAGCATGTAACAGCTTATGATGAGTATCCAGGATCAAAAGGTCCACAAAGTGCCCCCCAGAAGGTAGCAAAATTGGATGTCTTTTCTCCTCTGGAAGCCCAGAAAACTGTAGTCTACCTCCTACTCTCAATAAATCCTGATCCAAAAACACATCCAAACCCTTGAGCGCAGAATGTGTTGGTAGAACCTGTAATGGATGGCTGGTGAGCAATTCTCTCTCTTCACCAAATTTTTCCTTCTGCATATATACCACCCAGTATTTCCTGGCTTGCTGAATCTCATTACTGTTCAGAATTCCTTCCCTTCTTGTTTCTCCCTTAATGTTGTTGGTAAATCTATATACCCATGCTGTCACTCTTAACAATCTTTTCAGACTGCTAATGTCCTCAAGCCTCAATATGGGGTCCTGCTGCATAACTTGACAACTGTTCACAGCGCATTTTCTCACCTCACTCACCCATGCTTCTTCAGCCTGGCATTCTCCTACAATAGGCTGATTAGAAGGCCAGTTTTCACTTCCAAGTTTTAGCCACTCTGGCCCATTCCACCACAAACTTGATTGTGAAAGATCTTTCACCGAAATTCCTCGTGTTGGTAAATCAGCGGGGTTTTGGATGCCTGGACAATGCTTCCATTGCTTGGGATCTGTGTGCGCTTGAATTTCCTCCACCCTATTGGCAACAAATGGTTTCCATTTCCTTGCCTGACTTCTTAACCAGTGCCAAACTATAGTGGAGTCTGTCCAATAATAGCTTGGAATTTCATAGAGGGCCAAAGACTTTCGCACTGTAATTGCAAGCCGACTAGCAATAACGGCACCCATCAATTCCAACCTTGGAACAGAAAGCCTTTTCAAAGGTGCTACTCTACTCTTTGCCGCAACCAACCTGCAACTTACTTCTTCTTGCAATGCGCCTCTTATATAAATACAAGTTGCATAGGCTTCCTCACTTGCATCACAAAAGATGTGCAGCTCCAAATTGTCTGGACTATTGTTCAACTCTCCAAAGTACCATCTTGGGATTTCAATGTCTCCAAGATGTGCCAATTCTTTGAACCAATATTTCCACCTTACCACCATATGATCAGGTAACTCTTGGTCCCAACCAAGTCCAATTTCCCAGAGGCTCTGAAACCAAATTTTTTACTTTATCACAAATGGAGCCAGGAATCCAAGAGGATCAAAGACCTTCGAAGCCAAACTAAGAGCTGTACGTTTTGTCCACCTTGTCTCATTCTCGGCCAGCTCTACTAAAGATTTCCCATTGAAGGTAAACAAATCATCATCTTGCTGCCAAACGATGCCTAGCACCTTTGCGTCTATTGCCCACAACTCCTTAATACCAGAATCCTCAATACTTTCTGCTGCGTCAGGTACTACAGAGGAATGACTCATAAACTCTTGTAATTGCGAATGATTGGTCTGCCATTTTCTGAGCTCCATGCCAGCCTCCCTCATTATAGCTCTAGCCTCCATGAATATCTGTTTAGCCATTTCTGTATTATCCACGGAACATAGCAAATCATCAACATAAAAATTTTTCCTTATGTGTTCAATAGTGTTAGGATAGACTTCAGAATATTTCTTAAAATGGTACTGCATAGTAGCTGCCAACAGAAATGGACTAGAGCTGAGGCCAAACAACACTGACTTCATTCTATATGCTTGAACCTTAGGTTCATTTTCCAACAAGTCTTTCGTATCCACCCACAGATACCTTACTGCATCTCTGTCCTCTGGTTTTAACTTTATCCGCAAAAAGGCTTGCTTCACATCTGCAGTCAATGCTACTCTACCAAACCTGAATCTCAGTAACAAGGAAAATAAATCTGCATTTAAATTTGGCCCAGCATCCAAACAGTCATTCAAGGACACACCACCTTTGTCCTTGGCTGAGCCATCAAAAACTACCCTCAGTTTGGTGGTAGTTTTGTCTCGCCGTACCACTGCATGGTGTGGCAGATAATGTGCCTCCTGGCTCACCAGCTCACCTTGCACCTTTTCAGCATAGCCCTCCCTTACATAACTTAGGATGGCCTCATCGTATTCAATTAACAACTCCTCATTTTTTCTTAGCCTGTACAATGAAGTCTCCAACCTCCGATTAGCTAGCTGAAGGTTTGAACCGGGTTTGCAAGAATCCTTCCATGGTAGGCCAACTTCATAGCAACCATCTCTAAACCCAATCCCTTTTTCAAAGTGCTCTAAAACATCATTGTTCACTGTACTTGCCTGGTTGTCCTTTATACCAATAGATTCAAGTTCCCAAAACGCTTTCAAATGCCTTTCCAGACCATGGCTGTTCTCCTCAATCTTAACAAAGAGAGCCTTAACTTCCATTTCATTGCAATAACTACCATGTAGCATCCAGCCTAGCTTACTTTCAATAGCTACTGGGCCTTGAGATGTACGGACAATATTACCAGTGATGAAGTCCCAATAATAGTCAGCTCCAATCAAAAGACTAATATCTTCTGTTCCCTCAAACTTATTATTGCCCAAATTAATTCCTTTAACTTGCAATTCTTGGACACATGCCATATCTAAACAAGTAGTGACTGGAGCACAAAGTTCCTCAATCTCTACAGCTTGGACCTTGATAGTGGGACTTTGCGGTAACAACCCTTTAACCAGAACTTCTACCTTCTTAAATTTGGTTCGGTTTTGAACGGAACCCCCAAACCCAGAAATTCTTAAATTTTCCCTCTTAAGTTCTTTAAACTTCAATTTTCTGGAAATTCTGGTCTTAATAAAACTACACTGGCTACCACTATCAAACAACACTCTTACAGTAGCTTCTCCCTCATTCCCAATTAATAAGGCTGCAGTTGTTTGCAATAATCCCCCTTTACTTTTACTCCCTTGCATAGCAGTGGTATGTGCCACTGATGTCTCTACTTCTGGGGTAGGCCTACTAAGAGTGTTTTCACACAATAATGGCTGATGCCTACCATGACATTTTTGCACAAAATTTTAAACTTACAAAACCTTGCTCTATGACCTTTCAAAAAACATTTAAAACATGCTGTGGACTTAGTTACCCTGTCCTTTCTCTCCTCAAAGGGTAAGGCCTCAGCCACCTCACATTTATATGACTTGTGGTTGCCTTCGCAAAATATACATTCCTTGATTCCCTTTAATTTATTCTCAGAGGAGGCATGTAGAGCTGACACTGTACCTGGGCTATTCCTTTTTGTGGAAACTTTGGTGCTGTGCCTGCCTTTGTCCTCTTGTTTACCATCCCACTGTGCAAACTCAACTCCCTCTCGTCTTGCTAATTCTGTGCCTAAAAGACTTAACATCTGCTGAAGGGGGATGTACACATGTTCTGCAGAGTGTCCCCTTACTTAATTCAAGCAAAATTGAGCTAGGCAATTTAGACTCCAGTGTAGGAACCAACATTATACCATACTTTTCCATTCCTACACCCAAGTTGTCCAGGGACCTAGTTCTAATTTCAAATTCATCATATAACTGCCGTAACTCCTTGACACTATTAGGATTATTAACAGGAGGTATAGCTAAAAGTGCACGGAGGTGGCTTTTAATTAAGATCTCTGGCTTACCAAACCGTTTCTTTAATATATCCCAAGCCACATTATAATTAGCCTCTGTTAATGCTAATCCTGCTATAGTCTTTGCTGCCTCCCCTTCCAAGAGGGACCGCAAATAATTAAACTTCTCCACGGCACTTAACACTTGACTAGAATGAACTGCTGATTGAAAACTGTCTGCCCATCCTTGCCATTCCTGAATACTCCCAGAAAATGTTTTGAGTACAAGCCTCGGTAATTGAACTACAGATCTGTTAACCTTAACTTCACAAGCATCATTTGTTGAGTGTTGTGTTTCATTATTAGACCTGGTCTCTAACTGTACTGAGCTGCTAAACTCTTTTGCTCGGAGGCCTACGTTAATCATATCATCAATAATCTCTTCAAAGTAAATTATGTTATTTTCTATTCATCCTCTTCTATAAGAGCCTCAATTTTAACATTTACCTCACTTAGAGCAACCTTTTAGTTTCTAATATGGCAAGCTTCGCAGTCACTAAGCGTAAATCCTCTTGCTCTATGGCAGAATCTATAGTGGCAATGACCTTTGTAATTAGACCTTTGTAGGCACTTCTCCTTTTTATAAATTTGTTCAATTCAGATGCACTCATCTTCAATGTAAACAACCCTTGGGCTCAATACCAAATGAGCTGAATTGGCAGAAATACTTAACCAAACTGATCAAACGCAAATTTTACTTTCAAATAAACTGAATTGCTGAGTGGGGTACTAACCAAACACCAGTATGGAATACCAAATTTTCCACCCCAGGACCTTAATTCAATAATGACCCAAAATTAACCAAACCGGAAAAAAAGTAGGCCAAAAAACGACAGACGACTGGCCAAGTTTCGCAATTGGGCGACCAAACTTTACCCTGGGACCTTAATTCAATAATAACCCAAAATTAACCAAACCGGAAAAAAGTAGGCCAAAAAACGACAGACGACTGGCCAAGTTTCGCAATTGGGCGACCAAACTTTACCCTGGGACCTTAATTCAATAATAACCCAAATTAACCAAACCGGAAAAAAGTAGGCCAAAAAACGACAGACGACTGGCCAAGTTTCGCAATTGGGCGACCAAACTTTTTACCCTGGGACCTTAACTCAATAATACTCAACCCGTCTAGGCCTAACTTGGGATACAATTTGCACAATCAGAACTTTGCCGAAAAATGGTCACTGACTCAGTCTTGGGGTAGAAATCCGGTTCTGAAGGACCATGTTATTTATTTATTTGTCGGGTTCGAAATCCCAGCTGAGCCGTGAACGGCCAAATTCTAAAGGGCAAGTTCTACCTAAAGCCCAAGTTAAGCTAAATTAAACTTTACGGATTTGAGATCCTATTAGGTCCTACCTCAGGGTAACCTCAGGGTTGCTGACTCGATGCGGGCCTAACTTAGATCTTAAATTACATGAACTTAAAAGTAAACAAAAGGGTACTATTTGTGGTCTTCTTTCTGAACCTTGCAACAACAACGCAACCTGGACTATTGCACGATGCAACAATCATGTATCTAAACAACCAAACTGAATTGCAAGAGAGCTCTCTATCAAACCACACCTTTACGTACGACCTTCCACAAACGAGTAGAAAAGACGCGCAGCGTCTCAAAATGATGCCAACAGTGTGACCAAACAATGATGCCACAAGAGCTCAAAAATGCTAGCTCTAAATTAATTTAATTTTTCACTAACCTTACAATTATGAGATGGATATATATACACACCTTAACTTAATATATATACAAGCAATGCTGCATCAATCAGCTTAGTCATCGTATCGCCTTGGGACAACAATGGTTCTTCCTCTTCTAGATTTTCTAACACCCATAATTAATGTTCTAACACTACAACCTTTACTTATTTCTTGAACCATACCATCATCAACTTCCTGTGTTTGGTTTGGAGGTTTTTAAAATACACCTATCCGAATATACTCTTTGCCTGAAACACAGATATCAACCTAAATCGATTCTACCCTATTGTCTAATTTAATACTATCATTCTGAATTGAAGTTAAATAATTCTTAATGTATAAAGCCAAACCACCCCTCTGCCTATCCATTCTCTGATAAATATACATTGTATAACAATTTAACTCATACTCTGCTCTATTGTCATTGAATGCTGCCTCACTAATCCATCTCTCACTAATGCAGACTAAATCAAGATTTTCACAAATCATATAACTAAATAATTTATTTTTATCATTCCTAAAACTACGTGCATTTGTATAAAAACACTTCAACCCCTCGGTTTTAAGTGGTTCCCTACCTTTGGCTTGATAGCTGATATGCCTATTCCTGACATAATTCATATCTAAGACCTTAACAGTATTTACTCTACCTATACCCTGATACTTTATGCCTGTTATTTTATTTATTTTGATTGGGTTCAGAATCCCAGCTGAGCCTTGAACGGCCAAGCTAGCTCTGAGGGGGCTACTTTAACTTATAGCCAAGTTAAGCTAGACTAAAACAAACTTACTGACTTGGTGGTCGTATTAGGTCCTACCTCAGGGTTGCTGACTCGATGTGGGCCTACCTTAGGCCTCAGTAGCATAACATTAAGAATAAAAACAAAAGGGGCACTATTTATGGTCTTCTTTCTAAACCTTGCAACAACAACACAACCTGCACCATTGCACGATGCAGCAATCTTGTATCTAAACAATCAAACTGAATTACAAGAGAGCGCTCTCTAAGACCACGCCCCGTAAGTGCCGCATTCAACAAACGAATAGAAAGGACGCGCCAGTGCCCCAAAAAAATGATGCCACAAGAGTGCCCAAACAATGATGCCACAAGAACCGAAAAATGCTAGCTCTAAATTAAGTGAATTTTTCACTAACCTTACAATTATAAGATGGATATATATATATATACTTAACTTAATATATACAAGCAATGCTACATCAATCAGCGTAGTCATCATATCGCCTTGGGACAACACTGGCTCTTTCTCTTCTAGATTTTCTAACAAATAATCCCAGTAAACGAAAATCGACACAATCAATAATAAATCCTTTAACAATTTGTAAAAAAAACTTGGAGCAAAGCAGAGAGAATGTTGTCACTTCCACTTCCAACCGAGAATGGACGTTCCAAGAAACTAATAACAAGCAGTAATATTGCTTGTTATTAGTTTCAGTTGTTCTCATTAGGTAGTGCTCATGTGATGCACAGCGATATCATAATTTCATTTTTGTTGATATTTTAAATACATGTACTAAAAATTAATTAATTTTGATATCTAAATGTAACCCCCACTTTTTGGTAATGATTTGCTCCCATGACTATACCTAAGTGAAGTCAATTTTTAGACAAAACGGAAACGGCCTTAATAATAATAATAATAATAATAATAATAATAATAATAATATATTGTAATAACGTGAGGGTGTTACATCCAGTTAGGTATTAGGTTATTAAGTAGACAATAAAGGTATTTACAGGTGCTTTGATTTAGATCTTCTTTAGGGCCTACCATAGGTGCCAGCGTCCCACAACAACCTACCTAATTTCCTAACTTTACTAATTTATAAGCTATAGGCATTACCCCTAACTGATATAATAATTAGACAACTTCAAACTTTCATTTAGCCACTTTAGAAGCATCACCAAATTAACTTAGACCCAACGATTTAGTCAGATACAAAAACACATGCTGGTTTAGCCAGGCCATTGACCAAACAGGCCGCGTTCCGCTGATTATCTTTTTTGTGTTGTCATTCAGCTTTCTTTTAGTGACTTTTCCTTTTAGTAACTTTTAGACTATATATTAGGGTGGATCGATTTTACATTTTTTTCGATTTCCATATTCTAATAGAGACAAAAACTTGCGCATGCATGAGAAAATAGCCTCTGCAAAATCTTAGCTTAATAGGTAATCATCTTCTGCCCCCGGCAGAGCGATGAAAATCATATTTTAGTAGTCAAAAACGTATTTTTAAACCCTAGCCTAGAGTCATAAAATTTTGCGTGTGTTATTTCATGCCTAAGCAACGCTATAAATGCTATGGGAAATATATGAATGCATTATTTAAGACAAACAGCCGATCTGAAAATATGTATAATATACATATTTTCAGATCGGCTCTTTGTCTTAAATAATGCATTTATATATTTCCCATAGCATTTATATCGTTGCTTAGGCATGAAATAACACACACGCAAAATTTTATGACTCTAGGCTAGGGTTTAAAACTACTTTTTTGACTACTAAAATATGATTTTCATCGCTCCGCCGGGGGCAGAAGATGATTACCTATTAAGCTAAGATTTTGCAGAGGCTATTTTCTCATGCATGCGCAAGTTTTTATCTCTATTAGAATATGGAAATCGAAAAAAATGTAAAATCGATCCACCCTACTATATATATATATATATATATCTATATATATATATATATATATATATATATATATATATATATCAGTGATGTAGTCGAGACCACGAAGTCCGAGACTGAGACCGAGACCGAGACCTGATCCTGTGAGACCAAGATCGAGACCGAGATCAAAGGTTCGAGATCGAGATCTACCTTCCGAGATCGAGACCCTTAAAATTCGAGACCGAGATCGAGATCGAGACCAAGCTCATGCCCTTTCAATTTGTTTTACACTACTATGGAAATTAGACTATGTTAAGTATATTAATAAACTAATAACTACTTTCTCAGATGTAGTGTGTTGAATGCAAAAAGTGTAGCCTATAAATTAACAAATGAATATATATATATATATATATATATATATAATATATATATATATATTATATATATTAGTGATGTAGGTCACATCCGCATCCGCGGAACATCCGCACATTTTCTCGCATCCGCATCCGCACCCGCATCCGCACTTTGGACTGCGGATGTCGTGCGGATGTGGACCGTTGAGATAAAATGTCATTAATAAGCGGAAATTATCAAATTCTACTATATTAATAGAACTAGTTCATTGTGCGCAAAAGTGATGCAAGCGACAAGACGAGAGGCTGTTCTTGTATGAAGTTACTCTCTTGCAACCTACTTAGATCCACGTTACAAAGCTAAGTTATTTTCACCTAGTACATTAGAACGAGTTAAATCATCACTTGGCAAAGCAGTTGAAGAGCTTCAATCTCTTGAATCTGTCGCTTCGCCACCCACCAAAAGAATAAAAGTTTCAGTGACAGAACCAACACCTTCAACAAGCAAATCTATCACAGAATCTGTCTCTCAGTTTCTTGAGTGAAGCAGCAATGACGAGACCTACGCGATGTCAAAAGATGTAGTAAAAATGATCGAGAGCTATCACCAAGAAAAACGCCTGGCTGCATGTGACAATCCTATTAGTTGGTGGAAAAATACGCAGAATATCTATCCATACTTGAATAAACTTGCAAGGAAACATTTAGCCTGTCCTCCAACAAACGTACCAAGCGAGAGATTATTTAGCAGTGCTGGATTAATATATGATGAAAAGAGAAACAGACTGGCAGCAGAAAAGGCAGAAAAATTAATGTTCCTTAAGCATAACCTTCCTATAATTAAGTTTGAACATTAAACGATGAACATCTTAGTTTACTTTATTTTAATTACTCATTTATAAATATGCCTAATAAAACTTTAAACTTAATATAAATAGTTATCAAGCTAATTAAAGATCTCTTTCTATAAGGGTGGAGGTTGGGGAAAGAGGTCGGTGGGGTGCATTTGAGTTGGGTTCACGTCCCGCATTTGCAGACGAATTCACTAATTGATTTCTATATTAGTTAGATCAGGGCCGGATTAACCATTAAGCAAAATAAGCCCGTGCTTAGGGCATCAAGGGAAGGGGGGCACCACAGAAATTTTCCATTGTCGGATTTACCATGGATTTATTATACTATTATAATCGCGGCTTATAGCCTATAAGCTGTTGAAAACTGAATTATATATATTCATATATAGTATTTATTTTTTTTCATTGTTTGAATTTGTAGTGAACAACAACCCTTTTGAGAGAATAAATATATTTCGTTGTAATCACACACTTTACGCTTTGCGTTATTATTTTGTTTATATCAAATCTTTGAGCGCCATATTAAAAATACATATAGATTAAATATTTTCGTGTGCTATAGGAAGTTATTCTGAACGTGTGATTTGTGCATATAATATTAAATGTATATTTTACATAATCATTTGGTATTGTTTTACAGAAAGATTTAGGTTTATAGAATTGTAATATAAATTAATATTAAAATAAAAGAAACTATAAACTCTCTATATTGCTGTTGTATCAAGTGATGTTTATCACGGCCATTATAATAATAAGATATACTGACCTAAGTTAATTAGCGTTGAAGAAGTTTATCTGTTGCTCTCTCTTCTTCTCTAGGGTAAGTCTATGAAGTGTACTTTATTTGTATATATAACAATATTTTATCATACACGTATCTTTATTTTATAATTTATTTATCTATTGTCATAACAGTATAAAAGAATTTAGATTGTAATATAAATGAAGTGGAAGTATACAAAAATAAACATTATTTTCCATCTTACTGTAAGTTTTGTTTCATTTCAAAAAATAAAATTTTATTTTATGGTTTATTTTTGTTTATATTTTTAATTACATATATATGGGGCACCAAAATCTTTTAAGTGCTTAGGGCCTCTAAAGGTCTTAATCCGGCCCTGAGTTAGATGCTTGATATTATTTTATATGTTCAGAGAAAAGTACAGCAATTATTGTACAATTAATCAATTATACTACATTATAGCTACAGCTCTCTCTATATAATAACTTATTATATACGTTAAACACAACAAATCTCGAATATATCCTAAAAATAACGAAAATGTAGACATCCGCATCCGCATCCGCATCCGCGGATGTTGAAATCAAACATCCTCATCCGCATCCGCATCCGCGGATGTGAAAAAAATGACATCCGCTACATCACTAATATATATATATATATATATATATATACGTACTTTTTATTTATTTACTTCATTTCTATCTGTTACAGAAGGTTTAATGAACGTACCCACTACCCAGTTTGACTTGTGCATTTATTTAAAGCATGATAGGTGCTCATTACACTTAAGTAACATCAGCATGCTCAGAAGATCTGCTGAAGTTCGACTTCTGTGGGGCCTCATTATTATGCCTCCATGGCTAAATACACGCTCAATTGGAGCACTAGAGGCAGGCACTGTTAAAACAGTCATAGCAATATTGGCCAGTGATGGGAATTTATCCCTTTTCTGGTGCCAAAACTTTATTGGAAAGCAGTTGTCTAAAATATGAGATTCATCGATCTCTAAGAGGTACCGCCGCAACTGTTCTCTGCGGTTCAAGGTTGACACGCCGTTTTGGCGCTAACCTAACAAATCCAGACCCACACATCCCCGCAAGACAAACGTGGCAACTCAAAACAGGGTGACTGATTAGTGAATACCTAGAGTCCCTTACTTTTACAAACTTTCATAAACATTCTGAATTGTGTCTGTTCAACCAAGCCACCATCATGAGTATGCCAATAACATGTATTTTTCATTACGGTCTCGAGAGGTCTCGACAGGTCTCGGGTAGAAAAACCGAGACCGCGTCTGTCGAGACCGAGATCGAGACCGAGATCTAAATAGCGGAGACCGAGATCGAGATCGAGATCTGCAAATTGGGTCTCGAGATCGGTCTCGAGACCGAGACCGATCTCGAGACCTACATCACTGATATATATATATATATATATATATATATATACACACACACACGTCATCTCACTCCTCCCCTACAAGTGGAGTCTGTCAGAGGGGTGAGAGACCCTAGACGACCTGCGGAGTGGGGTTGATGTAGTAGGAATATGCAGTGGTGTAGTGCTAAATAAAGAAGTGAGGGAACGCATTTTGAAAGTGTTACTCAGATGCGGGGGGGACAATGGCGAGCGCGGCGAGCCCATACAGCTGGGGGTCCGGGGGCACTGTAAGCACCCCGGGAAATCTTTTGAAATCTGACCAATTTCAGGGATATTTTGAGGTCATATGCACTGGATATTAGGATATATTCCAAGGTTGAAGATGCAGTATTTCCAGTGTCATTAGATATACGACATCCAGTACGATCAATAAAAATAGCTAACAACTGGAATGATTAACTAAAAAAAAATTAACAACTGGTACGCCATGGTGACTGTTTCACCAGATCTTTATAGGCTAGCATTGCCTCAGTCGAAGCTAAAAGAAATGAAGCAGTTAATGATTCTTTCTCATATTTCTTCTAGGGGTGGGAATTAAAATTTCATGACGTTAGAGATTTGTAAGTTCGGATTTATTTGAACAGTGAGGGAACGCCGTTCCGTCTACCAAAAAAAGTAAGGGAACGCCGTTCCCACGCGTTCCCACAGCACTACACCACTGGGAATAGGTGCAACATGCATAGGCGGGCGAATTGAATCATTTTCAGGAGGATCGGGTCTCCCTTCTGGAAGACTCTGGTTATCTTGCAATTCACGTTCCCATATCTGGGCCTGGTGGTGTTTAATAGAACGACCATCTTCTAGTTGGCACTTGAAGGAAACAGGGCTCGTTCTCTCCTGCACCGTTGCAGAAACCCATTTTGGTCCAGCCCCATAATTGCGAATCATAACTGAATCATTACGTTGCGCTTCTATAACTATTTTTTTTAGTGTCATGATACAACTTCTGTTTTTCCTGAAGGCGTAAAATTCGTTGTTGGAACGTTTCGTTTGGACGTAACATCGAAAACTTAACGAATTCCCCGGCCAATCATGAGTTTAGGAGACACCCCCGTCGTTGTGTGAGGTGTTAGTCGATATTTAAACAAAAATTTATCCAACACCAATTGCACTTCCTTCCCATGAGAATGACGCAAGGCCGACTTGAAAGTATGGACCATGTTTTCCGCGAGACCGTTAGTAGACGGGTGAAAAAAAAATAAGCCGGACGTGTCTAATGCCATTTAGGTGGACAAAAGAACGAAATTCCTCACTGGTAAAACAAGTACCATTGTCGGAAAGCAGAACTACAGGTAAACCCTATCGAGCGAAACACGAATGGAGTAAGTGAATAGTAACACCCGAAGTCGTGGAAGTGGTTGGAAAAATTTCCAAGGATGAAGTGGACTTTTCTTTGATAGATCTCTGTTCTCTAAGCAGTTTTGACAGGAACGAACCAATGATTCAAGTTCTCCATCTAAACCGGGCCACCAGAAATAAGCTCTTGCCAGCTCTTTCATTTTCGTTGCGCCCATGTGTTCAGCATGAAGTTCCTTCACTAAATTTGACCTGCCTTCATTCGGAATTATTACTCTGTAACCCCATAAGAGACAGCCATTTTGATTTGAGAATCCTGATTGACGTTGATGAAAAGGCTGTAATTCACTTTCAACCTTACTAGGCCAACCAACTAAGCAGTAATGGATGACACTAGACAGAATAGGGTCTGATTTTGTCCACTGCTCTATCTGTACTGCAGTTACTGGAGTGGAGTCCAAAAATTCCACCAAGTGAACCCATTCTGTAGGTATAGGTACGCATTCATTTGGATTTTCTAAGGGCAATCTACTTAAAACATCAGCTGTACCTAGAAGTTTGCCTGACCGATGTATTAAGTCAAATTTATAGGCTTGTAGAATCAGTGCCCATTGTTAAATCCTACATCAGGTCATAACTGGAATATTTTTAGTCGGTGAAAATAAACCTAAAAGAGGCTTATGGTCAGTGATTAGTTTGAATTCATGACCCCATAGATAAAAATGAAATTTCTTTATTGCAAATACCAAAGCTAATGCTTCTCTTTCAAGTTGTGCATATCGCCTTTCAGTCTCAGTTAGTGTTCTAGAAGCGAAACAGATAGGCCTATCTACACCATCAGTGTGGTGAGGTAGCACTGTTCCAATTCCATAAGAACTGCTATCTGCTGAAATTACGAGAGGAATTTTAGGATCATAATGCACGAGGAGAGTGGACTTTAGTAGTATGTCCTGTGAAGCGTCAAATGCTTCCTTTTGGGTTTTCTCCCATCTCCACTGTTCCCCAGATCGTAATAACTTATTTAGGGGTTCAAGGAAAGTCGATGCATTAAGCAAAAAATTCCTATAAAGATTCAGGAGACCTAAATAAGTTTGTAACTGTGTGATGTTTTGTGGAGGCGATGCAGCTTTATTGCTTCTAGTTTATTCACCGTTGGATGAATACCCGAAGCATCTATACGGAACCCCAAGTACAAAACCTCATTTGTGCCCCAAAAACACTTTTCTTTTTTTACTTTAAGTCCAGTATCCCGGAGTCTTTTTGGAACTGTTATTAATCTAGTTAGGTGTTCTTCTTTCGATGAACCTGAAATGAGGACATCATCTAGCAAACAAAGTTCACTAGGAATGTGACCCAGAACTTGGTCAATTGTTCTCTGAAAGATACCCGGAGCTGATGCTATTCCATAGCATAGCCTATTTTATCTATATAGGCCTCGGTGCGTATTTATAACAGTTAGCTCTTTAGAATTTTCGTCTAAACTTAGCTTGCGACATATCTAGTTTTGGGAAATATTTATTTCCAGCAAGAGAGCTGAATAATTCATGAGGCTTGGGTATAGGGTAGCAATCTAGAAGAACTGCTCTATTTGCTGTTAAACGGTAATCCCCACATAAACGCACTGACTTGTCGGATTTTAGTACAGAAACCACCGGGGCACTCCACTTAGCGTGTGTGACTGGTTCGATAATTTTATCTTTGAGCAGTCTATCAATTTCTAAATCTACCTTCTCCCGCAACGCATGTGCAATTGGACGAGCCTTGCAAAATTTTGGAGTTACATTAGGGTCCACCTCTTTCCAGACCTGATGGTCTTTTAGTTTGCCTACTTCAGGCCCGAAAAGAGAAGAAAACTCTGTTTACAACGAATCTATGTCAGATGGATATGTGAGTGTATGCACATCTGCGCGACCTTTTGGCAAAATCTTGTCAACTAGCAATTTCAAGGCATCGATCCAATCACGTCCTAGTTGAGTAGACCCTTACTCATCCACCACTAAAAGGGTTAAGGGGAGAGATAAAGTTTCCTTGTTAAGTGTAACTGTGATGTATGGTTCCCCACAAATAGGTATTTGTATGTTCCCATATTTTTTTAGTATTGTTTTAGATGTATGTAGTTTAGGCAGGGGCGTACCCAGAAATTTGCCAAGAGGGGGCGAACTTGGAACTAATCGTAGAAGTATGGTATAATTGAAATAGAGATAAATCATTTTTATGTACGTTCATGATGAGCTTATCGTTCAGTTAGAGATGATTAACTAGCTACTGCTAAGACACATTATGAATAAAAATATAAAATTATATTATAAAAAATATAAAAATTATGATAAAAATCTGATTGGTAAAATAATATTCAATGCAAACCGCAATTAGGATGCTCAGATTTGTATTAACATTAGAATAAAAAAGTGCTAATTTTGAGATTAAGCATTTCCTTGGACTGTTACCTTTATAAAAGAAAATTATTCTCAGGGCCGGATTAAGAATTTTCGGGATCCTAAGCCATTTTAGATTTTTAGTAGTAAAGGAGGCAAGAGCTAGCGCCAAAGGCGCCGAAATTTTTTCACTTTCATTTTCATCCTGTTGTAACCTAGCAATTTTACTGGGATTAACAGTACTTTGATCATCATGCTCTGTAGAACCACTGTCAGTTTGGACATTTTTTCTTTTGAAAAATTTATAAAGGTCCATTATCTTTAGTCCTGTGACACCTGCAAATAGTACTCTACAAAGTTACAAATAGAAAGAGGAATTATTACTAACCGTAACATTAAAGTCCATTATAATGAAACAAAAAATCCAAACAAAATCCACACAAAATTTTGTGTGTGCAATACAATGTGAAAAATTGTAAATTAAATGAAAACTTTGAAACTAAATTTTAAGATGTTTAAAAAACTGAATACCAAATTTTAAAAATAACATACTTAATGTTTCACTTCATTTGTTAGTTACATGTTTGAGACCAAGCGGCCTTCATACATGATCACACACACACATTCATACACACAAAATTTAGAAAGTTCACAAAGTAAATATTTAAATAAATGTAAACAAAAATCGATAAACTGCGGTTGCCAGGTGCCATGAAAAATGACGCAATACTCATGAAACACAAAATCGCTAGAAAGCTAGCTAACATTTTTCGATTGGCGCATGAAATTAAATATGTAAAATATTTAATTGAATATGTAAATTAAATACGTAAAAATAATCAAAATAATAATTTATTAACTCAAGGGGGTCAATCGCCCCTGTCGCCCTCCCCTTCGGTATGCCTCTGGGTTTAGATGTATTTTTGAAAGTTTTGTCAAAAACTGTTTTAGACATGACAGTTCGGGCAGCACCTGTATCTAGTTCTAGAGGAACTGTAATTCCATTTAGACCTACATCCACAATATATGGACCCGTATTATCACTACTTTGCTGTTCATAAAATGGGTACTCCACTCCAATGTTCGAAGTACTGTATTTCCATCTGGAGGATTACCATTAGAAATGTTATAATTAGAATTTTCACCCCTTGTTTTCTTTGAAAAACAAACTTTAGCTCTGTGGCCCATTTTACTACAGTTTCGGTAAACTGCTTCTTTAAAAAGACGGTCCTTCTTCCAGTCGTGTTTTCAACACCCAGTACATGGCCTGGAAGGCTTTTCCTCCTGTTTAGCGTTCGAATTAGTAGGTTTAGTAGTATTTGCCGCATACTTTTTATTTGTTTGTCCAGTCGGCTCATTAGGTCTGCCAGGCCTAGAAGATTTAAAGCTATTTACGTGTTGGGCCTTACTACTGTGACTGCCAAAAGCTCTAACATCTTTAGCAGCTGCTTCCCTAGCAGCAGCTATTTCTACAGCCTGACTAAAAGTTAGGCCCTGTATAGCTAATAGGACTCTCTGGGTAGACTCCTCTTTGAGACCCATTACAAACCTATCTCTTAGCATTTCGTCTAATTTGTCCCCAAATTTACAAGTACGGCTATAGGCTTTTATACCTGCAACAAACTCTGCAATGCTTTCATTCGCAGTCTGATGCCTCGAATAAAACTTGAAACGTTCATCGATGAGAACTACTCGGGGTTTGTAGTGATTGGTTAGGGCCTGTACCAATTCACTGTAGGTGCAAGTTTCCGGTGCTTTAAGAGCAACTAGGTCCATAACTAAGCCAAACGTTTTAGGACCTATTATAGTTAGGAAGATAGGTACTTTCTTAGCATCAGGAATGGAATTTGCCTCGAAAAACAACCTCACCCAAGTGGCATAAGCTTCGAAGTCCTCCCCAGAGTCTTCGTAGGGGCTATGGCCAATCACCGACATGCTAGAACAAAACCGATTTAGGCCAAAAAACGTGAAGTAAGTTAGGTAGGGTTTAAATTTGATCTAGTTACTCCCCAGTTAGGGCTGAATAGGAAATTGTAATAGGGTTAGGGCTGAGTAGGAACTAGTATTAGAGTCAGGGCTGAGTAGGAATTAGTATTAGAGTTAGGGGCTGAGTAGGAATTAGTATTAAAGTTAGGCCGGCGGGACCTAAGCTATAGTACGGTAGCTTACCAACACAAGCCAACCAAATCGAACGACCCACACTAGGCTAGGCTACATCCAATTTTACAAACAACCAAATAAATCCCATCCTTGTCGCCAAATGTAATAACGTTGGGGTGTTAGACCCCGTTAGGTATTACCGTATTAGCAAGGCCGCCAAGAGGGCGGGGAAACTGGGATAAATCCCCGGGGCCCGGACCTCTAGGGAACCCGAAAGGAGGGGGATAAAATCTAAAAATATTAATAAAACAATTGATTAAATAACAGAGAGGAAATATAATTAATGAACATACATTTTATAGAGATTATCATAGTCAAACTCAAACAGATAAAATATTATTTGCGGTCCACCAATGCCCGAGACCGACTGACAGATCTGGGAACCATTGTAATTGAAAGCCAGTTAGCCCGTACTTTAAACTTCATCAGAATCATTTACCACTTTGCTAGCGAGAAGGTAAAGAAAGTACACTTCTAATTATGAAAATCTTACAGTAAACAATTTTCTTGCCTGCATGGACTCGTACTGCATTTGTAAATTGTATGGTGATAGAATTAATATAATTGATTCGAAAAATAAAATGGTCATTTTCTTCTGAGTTGTTTAGTCATACTGTATGTTTTGGATAATGACTTCGACATATAATCAGTATGCTTGTTATGTACACAAAAAACATTCATAATAAAATACTGAGCAAACAGGGGGGCCCATATACAAATCCTTCCCCGGGGGCCGGGGCAGCTCTCGTTGGCCCTGGGTATTAGGTTATTAAATAGACAATAAAGGTACTGACAAGTGCTTTGATTTAGAGCTTCTTTAGGGCCTATCATAGGTGCCAGCGTCCCACAACAACCTACCTAATTTCCTAACTTTACTAATTTTGAAGCTATATACATTACCCCTAACTGATATAATAATTAGACAACTTCAAACTTTCATTTAGCCACTTTAGAAGCATCACCAAATTAACTTAGAACCAACGATTTAGTCAGATACAAGAACACATGCTGGTTTAGCCAGTCCATTGACCAAACAGGCCGCGTTCCGCTGTTTATCTTTTTGTGTTGCCATTCAGCTTTCTTTTAGTGACTTTTCCCTTTAGTGACTTTTAGACTATATATATGATATACACACACACGTCACATATATATACACACACACACACACACACACACCTCATATATATTATATATATATATATATATATATTATATATATATATTAGGGTGGTTTTATAAATCTGATGTCGGAATATCTGTTATGCCAACCCGGCATTTGGTGCCACTAGCTTAAAAAATGATACACCAAAACATGTTTTGAGATCAGAATATATTTAGGACTTGCTCAAAGCTTTATTTTTTTTATAAGACCTCCATCCATTTTATTGCTATTGGGACACATTTAAAAAAAAATGGAGCTGTTATGTGAAAAGCATGCTGTCCATTTTGACAAATTAAATTATTAAAACATTGTAATAATTGTTCTTTTCACACAACAGGTCATTAGCCCCATCCCCGCTAATGACTGTGGTTCACAACCATCCGTGTTGGGGAATATTTTATTAAAAAAATAATTTGTGTATTGTACAAAAACAAAACATTGGAATTTCTCCATTAACAATTTACATGACATATATTATTAGATGAATGCCAGATAATCATTGTTGCTTGGTTCGCATGATGGCAGACTTCTTCGTTGTGCGTGAGAGATGCATTGAACTCCTGGATGAGTGCAACACCGCGTTCTGAAAGGTCGTTGATCACTTTCACCGACCGGACAGTAGCCTGGCTCCTCCTGTATGATTCATGGACTGGCCAAAGTGTTGGATTCTCCTCCAAAAAATCTTGAGGCAGTTTAAGTATTTCAAAAAACTTCAGAGTTGACATGGTGACAAAATCATGTAATTCTTTCCCACATGCCTAGCCAACTGGAGAGATCCGTTTAGGGGGCTCCTCAGACCGGATTTTGTTTTTCAGGGCATTTACCATCCATCTGCCTCTTCTCCTATGCTCAGTGGCGTACTAAGAGGGGTGCGATGGGGGCGGTCCGCCCCGGGTGACAGCCAGGAAGGGGGTGCCATCAGGAGAGTTGAAATATCAGTACAAGTTTTCAAACTAAATGAAAAATTCACCAAAGTAAGAAAAAAAAATTTAAAATGTTCAAACTATTACAACAGCTTAATGTTAATTTCCACTATAAAATAAATTTTTATTTTTATTGGCAATACAAAATTTACAAACGAAAAATTAAATATTTGATAAAAATTACATCGAAAGGCGAACGTTTGTTGACGTTTTAGTCATCAGTTTGTTGAGCATAGCCAGCTGGCTGCAACTGACATTCCAAGTCTTGTTCACTTGACACTGTGACTCCACATACATGAGGTATGTTTCATTAAATAATTATGATAAAGCATAAAGTGCTGGTGTTTATAACAATATCATGGTACTTATACCAGTGTCCAGTAATTTTTGACAATGTGATATCATAGTGATGTTTTAAGTGTTTATAAATGATAATTAATGATAATTAATAATGATAATAAATAATAATAATGATAATTAATTGTCTCTGGTCGTCTGGGTTGATAATGTGATAACTCAATGGGTATCTGGTTGGAAAAAGTTTGAGAACCACTTTGCCAGAGGAAGTAAAGAGGGCTATGTTTGAATGTCTTGATCGCTTTCATCAAGAATTGGAGATTCGTTCTAAGGCAATGGATCAAATTCTGTCAATCTTCGCTGTTATTCAGCCAAACACTTTGGTTGTTACAACAGAAGAAGAACTTCGGAAGTATATTCCAAATTTGACTCAGATTTTCGATGAATTCTCTGATGAAGATATTAGTGTGGAAATTGGACGACTTCGGAGCCATTTGGAAGCTGCCAAAATCAGCGTTGAAGAGGCAAAGAAATGGACAGCACTGCAGTTTCTGGAGTTTATTGTGAAATGGGATTTTTGTGAATCTTTGCCAAGCTTGTCACTGTGTTTGAGATTCTTTTTGACTGTCTGTGTGTCTATTGCTTGATGTGAAAGAAGTTTTTCCAAATTGAAATTGATAAAAAATTTCTTTCGCTCGACCGTGAGTCAGACAAGATTGACAAATCTGGCTTTACTTTCAATTGAACATGAATATGCAAAGAAGGTGAATTTTGATGAAGTCATTGATCAATTTGCAGAAATTAAGGCTCGAAAACAGGGACTGTAAATCCTCTCTATTTACCTTTGAAGAATAGGCTGAACGTTGAGACTGGATTTCCTGTGTTTTTTTTATAAAACAAAATGCAGTATTACCTGTTCACTGAATTTTTAATGTCTGCATTTTTCTTATTTCCAATGTGCTTATGACAGTACTGTACTGTTTAAAAATCTATTTGCAAACATAATATATTTTTCTGTGTTTAAATTTTAAAACTATTTATGGGGGTTGCCAAAGGAAGGATCCACCCCGGGTGCCAAATGCTTTAGGTACGCCCCTGCCTCTGCTGCAACACTGTGATCGAAGAAACCGAAACCTACCAATGTTTCTGATAGATACCAAAGATGGCGGCTGAATGCTGTGCTGACAGCCTTAGATATATTTTTATCAGCATAGTTAGCTAGTGCACGGAGGAGATTCAGATCATGTCTCGGAGCTTCTACTGAAGATGGACTCTGAAAACAGTATTTGACATAGGTGGCCATGACAAAGAGGCTTACTTCCTGGAGGTGGCTCCACACTATATCACTGCGCGAAGGCCTTCTTGATGATCCTTGTTGCTGCTGGAGGGGAAACTCCTTGCGGAAGAGCCACATTTTGATGGCGTAGATCGCTCGAGCCATCCGTCTCTAGGAGTATCTCCGAGATGTGATGTTGACACACCAAGTTCAATAAGTTCCTCCCAAGCTCAGTTTCCAAACGAACACAAACTCCTCTCTTTGAACCAGTGTTGGACGCGGTGGTGTCAAAGCAGAGCCCCTTCACTCGTTCCCTCAGTCCCCACTCATTTATCGTCTCCACGATGGCACTCCCAATTACTTCCGACTTTCCCGATTGAAGTTTTGGAACTGCCAGCAACTTCATCACGTCTTGTCCAGATACAAGAATCGGGAGACGGTCAACTTTGTCCCGACCAGGACCAGAGTAATCCTCCATGATTTTGCCGTCCCAATGCAAGATTAGAGGAACTGCTGGAGCGAAGCTTTCCTTCATCTCATGAGCAAACTTCTTCCGATGTTCCATCCGCTCCTTGCGGATAGTGCTTCAATTGATCATCAAGTCTTCTACTTCGTGACTGAATTGGCTCGTGGACGCTAACGCTGAAAATATATGCGCTGCTTGTCGGTCAGTCACATTAGTCCGATCTAGTGCAGCTGCCACTTCAGGTGTCACCACACTTACAGTTCCACGAAGTCGAGCTCATTTAGAAGCACGTGTTTCTGATGGTGCAAACTCTTTCTCCATTTCTGATGAGTTGCTCGACGAAGACAACTCAAGAACAGCGACGTCGGTTGCAGCAGCACTTGATGAAACCGCTTTGAAGCTTCCGCTCTCCTTCTTGCAACACGTTCTTCTTGCAAAGTGAGTTTTCTGTCGACTTCAGCCATCGTGTCCCTCTGTCCTGTCTCCCGTTGAGCTTCCAGGTATTGTCTGTCCTCTTCAATTTTCATCACTGCATGGCATCCTGGTGGGTGATGTCGAAGAGGTTGTTTAACCCATCTTGAAATGTTGCCTGGTTGGCAAGGTCCGTGGCAGACTTTCGGTTGATTTTCTTCTTGAGCACTTGCCACTGAGTATGAAGCTTCTTGATGTGTTCGACATGTTTAGCAGCTTTCGTAGGCACTCGAGCTTTCACCCAAATTGGAAGCAAGAGATCAGCTGTCTTGGACACGCTATCTTTAAGAGTCAATTTTTGCTGATTGTGGAAATGGAATAGAACAGCCAATACTTGTCGGCGAGATGGGAGCTTCGATGATGTTATGGAAAACTGATGAGTGGGTAGTTGGGAGGTAACGAAAATGGTTCACTGAGTAGGTAGGTAGTTAATCTAACAATTATTAAATTCTTTTTATGTCAATAACTGGGTGAATGAAACCAATTGGTTGCTCACCAGAGTTATTCTCCACACTAGTATTTACATACTGTGTGACAAGAGCGTGCTCGGTAATAGATATACATTACCGATCAACCAACCGAAATAAACCAAGGAGAACGAAAACGAGGAACGGGGCGATAAGACGGAACGAGGGAAGGGAGAAGAACAGACAAGAAAATAAGATCCCCACCAGCAAGTACACTCTCGACAATTATACAGGAAGGAGAAAAGAGACTCTCTAATAACTAGCAGTAAGTGACTAATTGTGTTTTTAGCCCAGTTGGATCTTCTAACTTCTAACTTAGAAGACTCATTAAATTAAGCTGGGTCAGACAACTTAGGCCTACATTGTGGCCTAAGACCCAGCATCAACTCATAGCTTAACAAAGGTGAAGGTAGATTGCCCTAACCTAGTTTGGTGAGGAATCCTACTGTGGACCTCAATTTATCTGCCCGCTCTGGACCATTTCCGGAATCTCTAGGCTGACCCCTACAGGGCTAGACTTAATCTACTCTATAGTTAGACTGGAGATATAAGGGGTGGGTTAATTGTGGACCAATTCATACAGAGCATTTTTCACATTGGTGGTCCGTGTGTGGGGAATTTACAAACCTTAACCTTACTTAACAAAAATTGCAGAATTAGGCTAAATGGTCTAGCCTAAGCCTAACCTAATCAAGCCTAATTAGGTCTACAACCTAGGGCCTAACTATGAAACATTTACATTTAAGGAGTCTCATTCTCTTATAAGCTTAGACCTGAGCGACACATAAGAACTTGGTGGGGATTAAACCAAATTTAAACTTGACTGTTTTGTCTGTGCTCTCTCTTCTCTGGTAATTTCTTCTTGTCCTCTATTTCATTACGATCCCCAGTTAAACAATTTTGACTTAAACATGGACAGTGCGGAATTGAAAAAGTTAAAAAAGAAAAGGGGGGCAAAGTTGGGTGCTGTTACAAAGGCCAAGAACACTTTTAACAATATTACACAACCAGGTAAGGAAGATTTAGAGTGTGTAATTCTTAAATTGGAAACTAAAAAGAAGGAAATAATAGCCATTGATGAGAGTATTTCAGAGTTAGTTGAATCCGAAATGGCTGAAGAACAATTGATAGACCTTTACGCTGATAATGATGTTCAGGTAATCTCAATTGAACAGCAAATAAGGAGACTACGGTCTCGTTTGACTGACTTAATACCAAATAAACCTAATTCTGATTTTAATCAAAGTAGAGCTAACCTTCAACAAAATTTAAGTGGCATGCTAAATCCTGAGTCACAAGAATTGAGGGCTCAGTTACTCATTTTGCTAGTACCAACATTTGAAGGGGACACGGTACAATTCCCATCTTTCATTGACAAATTTGAGAGTTTAATAGGTAATAAACCTTATATTTCAACTGTTGAAAAGTTTAGCTACTTAACTAGTTTCCTTAAAGGCCCAGCCTATAACCTGATAGCCTATTTACCAGCCGTAGGGAATTCATATGAAGTAGCTATTGATCTCTTAAAACGTAATTACATTAATAAAGATGAGATTGTATATGAATTATCTCAACAAATTTTTGATTTTGCACCCATAAAAGATAACCATAGTGATATGGAAAATTTTTATACAAAATTAGAAGCTATTATAGGTATGGAAAAACTATACGCGCTCACAACATGGTATCATATGTGGTACATTTATTTCATAATTAAATATAAATTATTAATTAATTGAATTAAATATCTATACAAAAATGCCTCGGGATTGGCGACATAGCCTATTGGGAATGAAATAATTGAATTGCCATACGTACAAAGAACCTGTATGTATGAATCAGCCTCACATAGCAACAAGAAAACCCAATTTATTGTTTAGTCTACCACAGGAGTAGACCAAACAAAAATAATGCTAGTTCGGCAAATAATACACCAGAACCAAGGAACGGCTCTCAGGGCTGTTTATGTTACGGCGAAGCTTTAAACAGGGAGGATGTCTTTGTCCCCCCTAGAGTCCTGAGTGAATTCCTTATAATATAAAACCTAGAGACTATAAAAGGATAGGCCTATTCCTTCAGGGGTTTATATAGTGACTGCCTATATTAATTACCTTAAGTAAATTCGCCGCGTAACTCCATCGTGGCGGCCCTACACCGAAAATGATCGTAACGCCCTACATCGAAGCAAACAAAGACCCAGCAAAAATAAGGTGAGGCAATTTCATTTTCATTAACATAAGGATTCCCAAATCCGGGCGCTAAAATTACCGTAATCACTTAAATATAAAACGGTCCTTTAACAACCTACATATTTATAACTCTCTAACGAAAAAGCATAGGGCTTTTGTCGGTAACCCTCCACTGAAGTCTGTTGGAAATTTCCAACGGATGAGGGCACAGGCAATCAACCCATAGCCCTATATAGTTTTTTCATATGGTGGCCCTGTGTATGGGGAACTAACCCCTCTAAAATTTACACTGACACACGCAGTGGGTAGGTTTAGCTCATTAGGCCTAACCCCAATTTCAACCGTAACCCCACTATAGTTTTTTCATATGGTGGCCTAAAACTGGGAACCGATCCCTTTACCTTTACACTAACCGAAAACAAAGGCTTGTTCATTTAACAAGCATAACTCAATTTAGGTCCTATAAAAAAATAGGCCCACAACATTAAGCCTATTTAATAGGTCCTACTCTTCAAACTCAAAACTAAGCCTTGTTAATTTAACAGGCTTAACTCATTTGAGGTCCTATAAAATAATAGGCCCAAATATAAGCCTACTTGGTAGGCCCAACAAACAGGCCTATTTAGTAGGCCCACCTAACTTTACCTTACATAATAGGCCTACCTCTTAAAGTAGGCCTTACTCTTTACACTCAAGGCCTATCCTAATTAAAAACACTAAATTTATAATTGAACCTGTGGTGTAGGTTATAAAATTTATTTCAGCAATTTAACTTACTCATAAGACTCATTAACATCACAAAATTCGACTCAGACCTGTAACATCACAAAATTCGACTCAGACCTGTAACATCACAAAATTCGACTCAGAACTGTAACATCACAAAATTCGACTCGAACTGTAACATCACAAAATTCGACTCAGATCTGTAACATTACAAAGACCTAAAGCAATTGCACGAATTCAAACCTACACCCACCTAACACCTATTCGTAACCCTATACCAAGTCCTATTTGACATATAGGCCCAACCTATTTCAAATCCTATTTGACATATAGGCACACCAAGTCCTATTTGACATATAGGCCCAACCTATTACCTATTCGAAGTCCTATTTGACATATAGGCCCAACCTATTACCTATTCGAAGTCCTATTTGACATATAGGCCCAACCTATTACATATTCGAAGTCCTATTTGACATATAGGCACACCAAGTCATATTCAACTTATTCCAAGTCCTATTTGACATATAGGCCCAACCTATTACCTATTCGAAGTCCTATTTGACATATAGGCCCAACCTATTACCTATTCGAAGTCCTATTTGACATATAGGCCCAACCTAACCTATTCGAAGTCCTATTTGACATATAGGCCCAACCTATTCGAAGTCCTATTTGACATATAGGCACACCAAGTCTATTAACCTATTCCAAGTCCTATTTGACATAGGCCCAACCTATTCAAGTCCTATTTGACATATAGGCCCAACCTATTCCAAGTCCTATTTGACATATAGGCCCAACCTATTCAAGTCCTATTTGACATATAGGCATAAAACAGACAAGGCTTGATATAAGGGTCTCAAATGCAACGTTTGAGGATCTTTACTCAGCCAAATTGATTAACCTAATCCAAAACCCAAAAATAAAACCCTATAACAAAATACTGTACACATACACACATACGTACGGTACAGTATATAAATATATACATACGACTTCAAACATCCAATTCTTCTTTTAAAAGAAGAAACACAACAGATTTCATCAACAGACACATACATTCCTTGCAAACAGATTGGATTCCTTCAAAACCCCAAAACCTTCCAGACCTACCTGTAGGATACACAACATTTACTCATTCATAACTACTGGTATTGACTTCATTGGAGTGGTGAATCCAAGTTTTGAAGACCAACTGGATTCGGAGGAATGACACACACACACACACACTACTCTTTCATGTGTCTCAAACACAACAACCTGTCTAAACATAACCAAGGATCGGAGAGTAAAAGCTTTTATTGCTGCGCTCTGATTCTGTGCACATAATTTTGTGCCAAAAATTATATGGTTAGACAGTGACACGTACAAACAAACTACTCTACTCCAAAGGGCCTTGGCCTACCTTGGCCATAGCCCAACAAATTCATCAAAGGGCTGATGGCCTACCCTTGGCCATAGCCCAACAAATCATCAAAGGGCTGATGGCCTACCTTGGCCATAGCCCAAC
This sequence comes from Bathynomus jamesi, assembly GCA_023014485.1. Lineage (NCBI taxonomy): Eukaryota > Metazoa > Arthropoda > Malacostraca > Isopoda > Cirolanidae > Bathynomus > Bathynomus jamesi. The sequence goes on from JAJOZX010003331.1 coordinate 364,248, forward strand.
AAATCATCAAAGGGCTTGGCCTACCTTGGCCATAGCCCAACAAATTCATCAAAGGGCTGATGGCCTACCCTTGGCCATAGCCCAACAAATCATCAAAGGGCCTTGGCCTACCTTGGCCATAGCCCAACAAATTCATCAAAGGGCTGATGGCCTACCTTGGCCATAGCCCAACAAATCATCAAAGGGCTTGGCCTACCTTGGCCATAGCCCAACAAATTCATCAAAGGGCTGATGGCCTACCCTTGGCCATAGCCCAACAAATCATCAAAGGGCTTGGCCTACCTTGGCCATAGCCCAACAAATCATCAAAGGGCTGATGGCCTACCTTGGCCATAGCCCAACAAATTCATCAAAGGGCTGATGGCCTACCCTTGGCCATAGCCCAACAAATCATCAAAGGGCCTTGGCCTACCTTGGCCATAGCCCAACAAATTCATCAAAGGGCTGATGGCCTACCCTTGGCCATAGCCCAACAAATCATCAAAGGGCCTTGGCCTACCTTGGCCATAGCCCAACAAATCATCAAAGGGCTGGCCTACCTTGGCCATAGCCCAACAAATCATCAAAGGGCTGATGGCCTACCCTTGGCCATAGCCCAACAAATTCATCAAAGGGCTGATGGCCTACCCTTGGCCATAGCCCAACAAATCATCAAAGGGCTGATGGCCTACCCTTGGCCATAGCCCAACAAATCATCAAAGGGCTTGGCCTACCTTGGCCATAGCCCAACAAATCATCAAAGGGCTGATGGCCTACCTTGGCCATAGCCCAACAAATCATCAAAGGGCCTTGGCCTACCTTGGCCATAGCCCAACAAATTCATCAAAGGGCTGATGGCCTACCTTGGCCATAGCCCAACAAATTCATCAAAGGGCTGATGGCCTACCCTTGGCCATAGCCCAACAAATTCATCAAAGGGCTGATGGCCTACCCTTGGCCATAGCCCAACAAATCATCAAAGGGCTGATGGCCTACCTTGGCCATAGCCCAACAAATCATCAAAGGGCCTTGGCCTACCTTGGCCATAGCCCAACAAATTCATCAAAGGGCTGATGGCCTACCCTTGGCCATAGCCCAACAAATCATCAAAGGGCTTGGCCTACCTTGGCCATAGCCCAACAAATTCATCAAAGGGCTGATGGCCTACCTTGGCCATAGCCCAACAAATCATCAAAGGGCCTTGGCCTACCTTGGCCATAGCCCAACAAATTCATCAAAAGGGATGATGGCCTACCTTGGCCATAGCCCAACAAATTCATCAAAGGGCTGATGGCCTACCTGGCCATAGCCCAACTATTCAAAGGGCTGATGGTCTCACTCGGCCATAGCCCAACCTATTCATCAAGGGGCTGATGGTCTCACTTGGCCATAGCCCAACATATTCATCAAGGGCTGATGGTCTCACTGGACATAGCCCAACCTACATCAAGGGTCTTGTGGCTCCCAGGGCCATAGCCCAACATAACAAGGGTCTTCTGGCCTCCTTGGCCAGAGACCAAACAACAGGGTCTTGTGGCCTCCCTTGGCCAGAGACCAAACAACAGGGTCTTGTGGCCTCCCTTGGCCAGAGACCAAACAACAGGGTCTTGTGGCCTCCCTTGGCCAGAGACCAAACAACAAGGGTCTTGTGGCCCCTTGGCCAGAGACCAAACAAAAAGGGTCTTGTGGCCCCCTTGGCCATAGGCCAAACAACACAAAAACAGTACAGGATTCAAAGCCCCAAGCCCTCCAGATCTACCTGTGGAGGAGTAAATTTACTCCACTAAAACTACGGGTATTGACTAGTCTGAAGTGGTAGGAGGTTTGAATACAGTACAAACTCTTTCTAATTCTCCTAAATTAAATGAACAAATAACAAAAGACAACAATGGGAACATTGAACCAAACAATTACACGAAAACACTTGGAATGCTTTGGTTTTAAAACAGAATTCCGAACACGATGACACTCTTTGCACAAAGAGTTATAACTTAAATCCAAATGCGATACAAAAAGACAAGTGCTTTCAGAATCATCCAAAATTTTCGACCCCATTGGATTATATTTACCAGCAACCATAAGATCCAAAATCCTTTTGCAAGACTTATGGAAAAAGAAAATTGATTGGGATGAACCACTTTCAGTGAAGACCAACTTCATTGGAAAAAATTAGCCACAGACTTGAACAAAGTTCAAGACATCTACGTACCAAGATGTGCTGGCTACAGATTGAAATCTCAAACACTACACATTTTTACAGATGCCAGCACACAAGCCTAGGGTGTTGTGCCTATTTAACAAGTGAAAATGAAAGTAACTTGGTTTATTCAAAGGCAAAAGTGGCACCCTTAAACCAAAAGAAAACTGTACCACAACTTGAATTATTAACTGTCTCATTGGGAGTTAAAACAGCAGACTTTCTTTCACAAGTGTATAAAGAAGTTGACATAACAAACATTTACTTAAGGACAGACAGTCAAATTTGTCTAACATGGGTGACCAACACAGATACAACTTCTTGCAAAAAATATTTGTGAAAAACAGACTAACAGAAATCAAAACTGCAAACACAAACCTTGGTATCAAATTTAGGTACATAAAAACAAAAAGAATCCTGCACACTTTTGACAAGAGGGCTCTCTTACAAGCTGTTGAAAACAAATAAAATCTGGTATGAAGGGCCCGAATGGCTAACATGTGAGGATCTTTGGCCAGCCAAAGTAGTTAACCTCACACTCAACTCTACAACAACTGAAAAGATCACTGAGGACAAACCTATATTTGACTATCACCTTTATTCAGACCTAAACAAACTCTTGAGAATTACAGTCTATTGCTGCAAGTTTGTCAATAGCTACCTTCTCAAACACTGTCCTCAGAAAGCCTTTTCTAACTTAACAGAAACTGCAACAAAATACTGGCTCAAACAGATACAAGCTTCAGAATTTGACAAGGAGTTGAAGTATCTTAGGTCCAGTAGCACATTAAACAAAGGTATTCCTTCACTTGTCATGGATCTAAATCTGTACCTGGATACAGAGGGTCTGATAAGGTGTAAAGGAAGGCTTAACAAGTCAACTTTGACTTACAACTCTAAGCACCCAATTCTTCTTCCAAGGAGAAATCACTTCACAAAACTCATCATCAGGGATACCCACAACAAAATACACCACATGGGAGTCCCACAAACCCTGACAGAGCTGAGAAAAACTTACTGGCTACCAAAGGGTAGAACTGAAACAAAGAAAATTTTAAACACATGCATTCCTTGTAAACGTATCCATTCACGACCCTTTAAGACCCTGTAGTGCCTTGCACCACAAGATTATTCTTTATTAGTGAAAACTGCCACAAATTGGCATGAGTGAAATATTCAAATATAAATAAATAAATAAATAAATACAAGTTAAATATGTCCAGTGATCAAATTTAATTCTTAAGAATTCAGTGTGGTGTGACTAGACATGAATGGGCTTTTAAGGATTATTTTGGCTGGTTGGTAAAATTATTAAGTAAAAACAAACTTGTGTGCAACGACAACACAAAGGACGCCACTTTACACATTATATTCGAAATCACCCCGCCAGCAAGCAAAGTTCCTTTGTGGTATGTTTTGTGTTTATAATATTTATTCTTTACTATTTCATATCTGTATGCAATACCGCATACTGCAGATACTAACGCCTTATACCATTTGCAATTAGTACTAAGATTCATACTACAAATAGTAATGTAAGATTCATATAATAAATTACCTTAGGCTAAGTTAGGTCTAGGCAAAAGCCAAATTATAACTCTAGCCTAACCGAGGCCTACCATAGTCTTTGTTTTAGATTAACCTCAGTTCAATATGTTGAAGAGGCAAAAGGCCTGCCTATTAATTTTCTTAGTATATTTTACTTTACTTTATAAGCCTATTATGTTTCAAGTCATTTATGGCCTACTAATCATTTGTAGCCTACATACTTCCTTAGTTCTCCCATTCAACTTAACACAATCCCATAATGAGAATTAACTGTAATTTATCATCCACAGGTTACTGGGCCTATAAAGCATATGTATATTGATTATTAATTTTTGCCATTTTTATTACTCTTTTTCTCCAAAATATTACTTACAGTATTCTTGTCTGTCTCTTTGCAGACAAGGTTGTCATTGTGGCTATTATCTTTGTTATTATTATTATTATTATTACTATACTATTATTATTACTGTATTATTATTCATTATTATAATCAGTATTATTTGCAGACTGTTATATATTAGCCAAACGGGCCATTATTTAATCTCGCCATTATAAGTCCATCAAAGTTGTTACGGGTAAAAATCCCTTTTGCATATACTTATTAATTGTTGTTAATAAAATATAAAAATTCATATTGATTTAATAATCAGTCCTTCCCTTCTTTTATTAAAATTAACTTTGCGCCGCCTGGAGTGACCAAACACCGTAATTTATGCAAAAAAAAATTTCTAAAAGTTTTTTCTTAATTTTTGTCAATATATTCAGTCTGCATCTATAATTTTATTAAATTCACTAGTACAAAGCACTCACCTGTACTGGAAGTGTATTCTATTGCAAAATATATTCCTTTTATTTTGCCTTTTTATAAATTCAGCATTTTCTAAAGTTTTTTTTATGCAAATTTATTTATATTTTGCAAACAGCCTATACGCAGACTATTTTTCTGCTAATATTGGGCTACATCATAAAAAAATTTTTTTACTTATATTTTGTAAACAGCCTATACGCAGACTATTTTTCTGCTAATATTGGGCTACATCATAAAAAATTTTTTTTACTTATATTTTGTAAACAGCCTATACGCAGACTATTTTTCTGCTAATATTGGGCTACATCATAAAAAAAAAAAATAAAAAATAATTTTACGTAACTTTTTGTTATTGGCATTCATAACTCAAATTGAGTCTCATACTCAACCAAGCTTACCTGAAGCCATTATTTACATTCAACAACATTTGTTGAAATCTTGTCAGTTTGTGACACATTTTAAATTTTTTTTAGTACCTTGTAACAAATAATAGCCACAATGACCAATAACAACCTAGGGTCATCCAATGGTGGTACTCCAAATTCACCACCTATAACGGACTTTCTCACAATGTATCAGCCTACCACTCCACAATTCACCGCTGAAGAGCCTGGAATCTTTGTGAGTCAACTGCGGGATTATTTTGAGATAAAAGGAGTTACGGACCCACGAACCAAGTTCCTTGTCACAAAGAACCTCCTGCCTACACAAGTATACAAAGTAGTGCGGGATGTAACTCTATTGCCTCCGTCTGACCAAGCTTTTGAGAGCCTCCTCAGCGAGTTAGTCAGGAGACTCGGCCAATCAGAAGAAGAGCGACTCAATGCTCTACTCAAGGACCAAGTTCTTGGGGATCAAACGCCAACAGCCTTCCTGAGACATCTGCAAGACCTGGCTGGACAGACCAATGAAGACGATAAAAACTCACCCTTAATGCGACGCCGCTTCCTCAATGGTCTCCCTACTACCCTACGGCCAATGCTCCGTTGTATGCCAGATGATACAGATCTCCTCACTATGGCCAAAACAGCTGATAAGATGATGATTGAAATCCACCTTGGCCAAGTAGATAACCACACCCATCACCCCCAAATCTGTGCCACGCAGGACGACAATCTGAGTCCGGCTGCACAAGGTCTTAAAGTATCCAACGAAATTCTACAAACACTTAAAGATGAATTTAAAGCTCTCCGAATAGAGCTAGCTAACAACAGGGAACGAGAGAGAAGTTCTTCAAGACAAGGACGACCCTCTGGTCCAATTAGAGCCTCCCAATATGAACCTGGACAACGCCTCGTTCTCCTACAACCACAGCCACCGCAAACAGGTCAGTTGGTTGCTCCTAATCCAAATCTATTAGCCTTACCTCATCCTCAATCCTCAATCCCCACTACTCAGCCCCATTCTCAACCTATTTCCTTACCACAGTCTACTGTTCATACCCCTCCTTGCTGGTATCATGAAAAGTTTAAAGATCGTGCAACGCGCTGTCTCACACCTTGCCCATGGACTCCTAACCCTCCTTTAAACTAACCAGGCTGGTGTCACAGGCGTCTGACGCTACAGCCTCTCAAGCCTCTCCTCCTATCCTTACTTCAACTAACCCTACCACTACCTCATTTAACACTGTCAAACCAATACCTACGTACGCAAATAAAGTTAAAGAATCGCAACCTACTTATTCAACCACAGCTAATTTAATACCCCCAACTAATTCTCCAAATACAACACAAACTCCTTCCAACAGCAATACTAACCTTCTTCCACAAAAATTTAATGATTCACAAGCTACTGCACCACCTGGTCCAACATTCACCTTGCATGATCCACTTTCAGGCTATGCATTCCTTATTGACACTGGAGCTCAATACAGTGTTATTCCTGCAACAGCCGCAGACCGTGCAAACGGACCTTCTCCTTTCATTTTACGTGCAGCTAATTCTTCATCTATTCACACTTATGGACATCGTTCTATTTCAGTTTCTCTTGGACTTAGACGTGTTTTCCGCTGGATATTTCTTGTCGCGGATGTATATACTCCAATGTTAGGCTCTGATTTCCTTTCTGCTAATGATTTATTAGTCGATGTTCGTAGAGCACAATTAATTGATAATGTCACATATCTTTCAGTAATTGGTTCTCCTACTGTGCACCCCTCTTCATTATTGGCAAGTTCTCTGCCACAGTGCTCACCTGCTATAGAGCAGCTCCTAAATGAATTTTCTTCACTTACTCAACCCTGTTCTAAGGATACCCCTATTAAACACACTGTTGTCCACCGTATTGATACGGTAGGCTCACCTGTTTTCACCCGCCCACGTCGCTTAGCTCCAGATCGTCTTGCAATTGTGAGACGAGAGTTTGAACACATGCTTGAACTCGGTATTATACGGCCTTCAAGTAGCCCGTATGCCTCTGCTTTACACATGGTCCCAAAACCTACACCTGGAGACTGGCGTCCATGTGGAGATTATCGTGCTTTGAATGACAACACGATTCCAGATCGCTATCCCCTTCCTCACTTACACGATTTTACTTCTGCTCTCCATGGCACCACAGTATTTTCACGCCTTGACTTGGTGCGAGCCTTTCATCAAATTCCTGTACACCCTGATGATGTACATAAAACTGCTATAACAACCCCTTTTGGGTTATTTGAAATGACAAAAATGCCATACGGACTGCGTAATGCAGCCCAAACTTTTCAACGCTTCATTGATGAAGTGTTGAGAGGTCTCTCCTTCACTTTCACATATGTCGATGACATTCTCATCGCAAGTTCTTCTCCCTCAGAACATATTCAACATTTACGCTTAGTTTTTTCTCGGTTGGCAGAATATGGTGTATTGCTAAACCCTGAAAAATGTGTCTTTGCTGTAGATGAACTCACCTTCTTAGGACACAAAGTTACTTCGAAGGGCATTTCTCCTCTCGAAAATAAAGTATCTGTCATAAGGTCTTTCCCACAACCGCAAACTCAAAAGCAACTTCGCCGCTTTTTAGGGATGGTAAACTTCTACCATCGCTTCATTCCTCAGTGTGCAAACATTCTTGCACCCATAACCTCTCTTCTTCGCCAATCAAAAAGGGGCAGATCCACTGCAGTTCTGTGGAACCCCGAAGCTACTAACGCTTTTTCACAAGCAAAAGAGGCTATAGCACGAGCTACATGCCTTGTTCACCCTCAACCAGACGCTCCTCTGAACTTAGCCACTGATGCCTCTGACGTTGCCGTGTCAGGAGTGCTCCAGCAGCTTGTTTCAGGCGTTTGGGAACCTCTCGCATTCTTTTCACGCAAGCTCTCACCTTCACAAATGAGGTACAGCACTTTCGGTCGAGAGTTGCTGGCGATATACCTCTCCATCCGTCATTTCAGGTCATTCCTGGAAGGACGTGACTTTAGCATTTTTACGGATCATCGTCCGTTAATATTTGCTCTCCATTCTCAATCAGACTCTCATGCTCCTAATGAGCGAAGATACCTTGATTTTATTCTTCAATTTACTTCAGACATTCGACACATTTCAGGTTCTTTGAATGTTGTGCCGGATGCGCTGTCTCGCATCTCAGCAATTTCTGACCCTGGACACTCTCACATCAACCTTTCAGAGATGGCTAAGGCTCAGTCCACGGATACAGACCTCCAAACTCTTATTAATTCACCCACTTCATTGCAAGTCGCTCTTTACCAGTTGAACCCAAGTCAGACTTACTAATTTTATGTGACGTCTCGACTGAGCATATTCGACCGTTGGTCCCACAAGGGCTGCGAAGAGCTGTTTTTGCTAAACTCCATTCCCTTTCTCACCCGGGAATTAAGGCCCCAAAAATTAATTGCAGCTAGGTTTGTATGGCCAAGTATGCACAAAGATATCCGCAATTGGACTCGATCTTGCCTTCAATGTCAGCGTGCCAAAGTTCATCGACACACAAAGTCAGAAATTGGTACCTTTCCTTTGCCAAAGGCTCGTTTTGAGGCCATACACCTAGACATAGTCGGCCCCTTTATTCTTCTCGAGGTTATACCTATCTTCTCACTGTCATTGATAGGTTCACAAGATGGCCAGAAGCTGTTCCTTTGACTTCTTGTACTGCTTCTGCAGTAGCTCACGCCTTTGTTTCATGTTGGGTTTCCCGTTTTGGAATACCTGCAACCATTTGCACAGACAGAGGTGCCCAGTTTGAATCGGCCTTATGGAAGGAACTCATGCTCCTTCTTGGGACTGAGCGCATCAGAACAACAAGCTATCACCCGCAATCCAATGGGGGTGATAGAACGCTTCCATCGTCAACTTAAAAGTTCCTTGCGAGCCACTGATCCATCTACTACATGGGTGGACAGGCTACCTCTAATCCTACTCGGAATTCGTACTGCTCTGAAGACTGATCTTGCATGCTCTGCAGCAGAATTAGTTTACGGTACCACACTCCGGTTACCCGGAGAATTTTTCACACCTACACCCATTAACCCCGCATGTGATCCTGCTTCGTATGTTAAGACATTACGCTCTGTTATGAAGCAAATTCGTCCCACAGCACCTAGAACTTCCACTTCACAAACTACCTTCGTTTCCCCTGATTTACAAACTTGCACACACGTTTTCTTGAGACATGATGCTCACCGCTACCCTCTTCACTGTCCCTATGATGGTCCCTTCCTTGTGCTAGACCGTAGACCCAAAACTTTCATCATTGACAAGGTGGGTAAGCGTGAAACCGTTTCTGTGGACCGCTTGAAACCAGCATACCTTGATTTTTCTCCACAAAAGATCCTATCCTCCCTCAATCTTCTGTACCTCCACCTCAAATACAGGTACAGCAACCTATCCTTCCTCAATCTTCTGTACCTCCACCTCAAATACAGTACAGCAACCTATCCTCCTCAATCTTCTGTACCTTCATCTCAGATACAGGTACAGCAATCTACCCTTCCTAAATCCTATGTACCACCACCTCATCGAGGGTACAACAATCTATCATCCCTCTTCCAATTCTCCTTCATTATCGCAACCAACTGTCTTTGAACCAGCCAGTGGCTCCATTGCACAGGCACCAAGAATCCCCTTCCCCCAATGTCCCTACTGCACCTGTAGCACCATCCATGCCTTCAGAACCAGTGCTGCAGGATATTGCCATCCAAAAGCAAACAACGACTCGTTCTGGAAGAGTCATTCGTAAGCCAGTGCGTTTTGACATTTAAGTTTTTTTTTACCCCTGACAACCATGTTTTTGGGGGGCAGTACTTGTAGTGCCTTGCACACAAGATTATTCTTTATTAGTGAAAACTGCCACAAATTGGCATGAGTGAAATATTCAAATATAAATAAATAAATAAATAAATACAAGTTAAATATGTCCAGTGATCAAATTTAATTCTTAAGAATTCAGTGTGGTGTGACTAGACATGAATGGGCTTTTAAGGATTATTTTGGCTGGTTGGTAAAAATTATTAAGTAAAAACAAACTTGTGTGCAACGACAACACAAAGGACGCCACTTTACACATTATATTCGAAATCACCCCGCCAGCAAGCAAAGTTCCTTTGTGGTATGTTTTGTGTTTATAATATTTATTCTTTACTATTTCATATCTGTATGCAATACCGCATACTGCAGATACTAACGCCTTATACCATTTGCAATTAGTACTAAGATTCATACTACAAATAGTAATGTAAGATTCATATAATAAATTACCTTAGGCTAAGTTAGGTCTAGGCAAAAGCCAAATTATAACTCTAGCCTAACCGAGGCCTACCATAGTCTTTGTTTTAGATTAACCTCAGTTCAATATGTTGAAGAGGCAAAAGGCCTGCCTATTAATTTTCTTAGTATATTTTACTTTACTTATAAGCCTATTATGTTTCAAGTCATTTATGGCCTACTAATCATTTGTAGCCTACATACTTCCTTAGTTCTCCCATTCAACTTAACACAATCCCATAATGAGAATTAACTGTAATTTATCATCCACAGGTTACTGGGCCTATAAAGCATATGTATATTGATTATTTTTGCCATTTTTATTACTCTTTTTCTCCAAAATATTACTTACAGTATTCTTGTCTGTCTCTTTGCAGACAAGGTTGTCATTGTGGCTATATCTTTGTTATTATTATTATTATTATTACTATACTATTATTATTACGTATTATATTCATTATTATAATCAGTATTATTTGCAGACTGTTATATATTAGCCAAACGGGCCATTATTTAATCTCGCCATTATAAGTCCATCAAAGTTGTTACGGGTAAAAATCCCTTTTGCATATACTTATTAATGTTGTTAATAAAATATAAAAATTCATATGATTTAATAATCAGTCCTTCCCTTCTTTTATTAAAATTAACTTTGCGCCGCCTGGAGTGACCAAAACCGTAATTTATGCAAAAAAAAATTTCTAAAAGTTTTTTCTTAATTTTTGTCAATATATTCAGTCTGCATCTATAATTTTATTAAATTCACTAGTACAAGCACTCACCTGTACTGGAAGTGTATTCTATTGCAAAATATATTCCTTTATTTTGCCTTTTATAAATTCAGCATTTCTAAAGTTTTTTTATGCAAATTTATTTATATTTTGCAAACAGCCTATACGCAGACTATTTTCTGCTAATATTGGGCTACATCATAAAAAAATTTTTTTACTTATATTTGTAAACAGCCTATACGAGACTATTTTTCTGCTAATATTGGGCTACATCATAAAAATTTTTTTACTTATATTTTGTAAACAGCCTATACGCAGACTATTTTTCTGCTAATATTGGGCTACATCATAAAAAAAAAAAATAAAAAATAATTTTACGTAACTTTTTGTTATTGGCATTCATAATCAAATTGAGTCTCATACTCAACCAAGCTTACCTGAAGCCATTATTTACATTCAACAACATTTGTTGAAATCTTGTCAGTTTGTGACACATTTTAAATTTTTTTAGTACCTTGTAACAAATAATAGCCACAATGACCAATAACAACCTAGGGTCATCCAATGGTGGTACTCCAAATTCACCACCTATAACGGACTTTCTCACAATGTATCAGCCTACCACTCCACAATTCACCGCTGAAGAGCCTGGAATCTTTGTGAGTCAACTGCGGGATTATTTGAGATAAAAGGAGTTACGGACCCACGAACCAAGTTCCTTGTCACAAAGAACCTCCTGCCTACACAAAGTATACAAAGTAGTGCGGGATGTAACTCTATTGCCTCCGTCCTGACCAAGCTTTTGAGAGCCTCCTCAGCGAGTTAGTCAGGAGACTCGGCCAATCAGAAGAAGAGCGACTCAATGCTCTACTCAAGGACAAGTTCTTGGGGATCAAACGCAACAGCCTTCCTGAGACATCTGCAAGACCTGGCTGACAGACCAATGAAGACGATAAAAAACTCACCCTTAATGGACGCCGCTTCCTCAATGGTCTCCCTACTACCCTACGGCCAATGCTCCGTTGTATGCCAGATGATACAGATCTCTCATACGGCCAAAACAGCTGATAAGATGATGATTGAAATCCACCTTGGCCAAGTAGATAAACCACACCCATCACCCCCAAATCTGTGCACGCAGGACGACAATCTGAGTCCGGCTGCACAAGGTCTTAAAGTATCCAACGAAATTCTACAAACACTTAAAGATGAAGTTTTAAAGCTCTCGAATAGAGCTAGCTAACAACAGGGAACGAGAGAGAAGTCTTCAAGACAAGGACGACCCTCTGGTCCAATTAGAGCCTCCCAATATGAACCTGGACAACGCCTCGTTCTCCTACAACCACAGCCACCGCAAACAGGTCAGTTGGTTGCTCCTAATCCAAATCTATTAGCCTTACCTCATCCTCAATCTCAATCCCCATACTCAGCCCCATCTCAACCTATTTCCTTACCACAGTCTACTGTTCATACCCCTCCTTGCTGTATCATGAAAAGTTTAAAGATCGTGCAACGCGCTGTCTCACACCTTGCCCATGGACTCCTAACCCTCCTTTAAACTAACCAGGCTGGTGTCACAGGGTCTGACGCTACAAGCCTCTCAAGCCTCTCCTCTATCCTTACTCAACTAACCCTACACGACCTCATTAACACTGTCAAACCAACTACCTACGTACGCAAATAAAGTTAAAGAATCGCAACCTACTTATTCAACCACAGCTAATTTAATACCCCCAACTAATTTCAAAATACAACACAAACTCCTTCCAACAGCAATACAACCTTTTCCACAAAAATTTAATGATTCACAAGCTACTGCACCACCTGGTTCCAACATTCACCTTGCATGATCCACTTTCAGGCATGCATTCCTATTGACACTGGATCAATACAGTGTTATTCCTGCAACAGCCGCAGACCGTGCAAACGGACCTTCTCCTTTCATTTTACGTGCAGCTAATTCTCATCTATTCACAACTTATGGACATCGTTCTATTTCAGTTTTCTTGGACTTAGAGTGTTTTCCGCTGGATATTTCTTGTCGCGGGTATATACCAATGTTAGGCTCTGATTTCCTTTCTGCTAATGATTTATTAGTCGATGTTCGTAGAGCACAATTAATGATAATGTCACATATTTCAGTAATTGGTTCTCCTACTGTGCACCCCTCTTCATTATTGGCAAGTTCTCTGCCCACAGTGCTCACCTGCTATAGAGCAGCCCTAAATGATTTCGTCATACTCAACCCTGTTCTAAGGATACCCCTATTAAACACACTGTTGTCCACCGTATGATACGGTAGGCTCACCTGTTTTCACCGCCCACGTCGCTTAGCTCCAGATCGTCTTGCAATTGTGAGACGAGAGTTTGAACACATGCTTGAACTCGGTATTATACGGCCTTCAAGTAGCCGTATGCCTCTGCTTTACACATGTCCCCAAAACTACACCTGGAGACTGGCGTCCATGTGGAGATTATCGTGCTTTGAATGACAACACGATTCCAGATCGCTATCCCCTTCCTCACTTACACGATTTTACTTCTGCTCTCCAGGCACCACAGTATTTTCACGCCTTGACTTGGTGCGAGCCTTTCATCAAATTCCTGTACACCCTGATGATGTACATAAAACTGCTATAACAACCCCTTTTGGGTTATTTGAAATGACAAAAATGCCATACGGACTGCGTAATGCAGCCCAAACTTTTCAACGCTTCATTGATGAAGTGTTGAGAGGTCTCTCCTTCACTTTCACATATGTCGATGACATTCTCATCGCAAGTTCTTCTCCCTCAGAACATATTCAACATTTACGCTTAGTTTTTCTCGGTTGGCAGAATATGGTGTATTGCTAAACCCTGAAAAATGTCTTTGCTGTAGATGAACTCACCTTCTTAGGACACAAAGTTACTTCGAAGGGCATTTCTCCTCTCGAAAATAAAGTATCTGTCATAAGGTCTTTCCCACAACCGCAAACTCAAAAGCAACTTCGCCGCTTTTTAGGGATGGTAAACTTCTACCATCGCTTCATTCCTCAGTGTGCAAACATTCTTGCACCCATAACCTCTCTTCTTCGCCAATCAAAAAGGGGCAGATCCACTGCAGTTCTGTGGAACCCCGAAGCTACTAACGCTTTTTCACAAGCAAAAGAGGCTATAGCACGAGCTACATGCCTTGTTCACCCTCAACCAGACGCTCCTCTGAACTTAGCCACTGATGCCTCTGACGTTGCCGTGTCAGGAGTGCTCCAGCAGCTTGTTTCAGGCGTTTGGGAACCTCTCGCATTCTTTTCACGCAAGCTCTCACCTTCACAAATGAGGTACAGCACTTTCGGTCGAGAGTTGCTGGCGATATACCTCTCCATCCGTCATTTCAGGTCATTCCTGGAAGGACGTGACTTTAGCATTTTTACGGATCATCGTCCGTTAATATTTGCTCTCCATTCTCAATCAGACTCTCATGCTCCTAATGAGCGAAGATACCTTGATTTTATTCTTCAATTTACTTCAGACATTCGACACATTTCAGGTTCTTTGAATGTTGTGCCGGATGCGCTGTCTCGCATCTCAGCAATTTCTGACCCTGGACACTCTCACATCAACCTTTCAGAGATGGCTAAGGCTCAGTCCACGGATACAGACCTCCAAACTCTTATTAATTCACCCACTTCATTGCAAGTCCGCTCTTTACCAGTTGAACCCAAGTCAGACTTACTAATTTTATGTGACGTCTCGACTGAGCATATTCGACCGTTGGTCCCACAAGGGCTGCGAAGAGCTGTTTTTGCTAAACTCCATTCCCTTTCTCACCCGGGAATTAAGGCCACCCAAAAATTAATTGCAGCTAGGTTTGTATGGCCAAGTATGCACAAAGATATCCGCAATTGGACTCGATCTTGCCTTCAATGTCAGCGTGCCAAAGTTCATCGACACACAAAGTCAGAAATTGGTACCTTTCCTTTGCCAAAGGCTCGTTTTGAGGCCATACACCTAGACATAGTCGGCCCCCTTTATTCTTCTCGAGGTTATACCTATCTTCTCACTGTCATTGATAGGTTCACAAGATGGCCAGAAGCTGTTCCTTTGACTTCTTGTACTGCTTCTGCAGTAGCTCACGCCTTTGTTTCATGTTGGGTTTCCCGTTTTGGAATACCTGCAACCATTTGCACAGACAGAGGTGCCCAGTTTGAATCGGCCTTATGGAAGGAACTCATGCTCCTTCTTGGGACTGAGCGCATCAGAACAACAAGCTATCACCCGCAATCCAATGGGGTGATAGAACGCTTCCATCGTCAACTTAAAAGTTCCTTGCGAGCCACTGATCTACTACATGGGTGGACAGGCTACCTCTAATCCTACTCGGAATTCGTACTGCTCTGAAGACTGATCTTGCATGCTCTGCAGCAGAATTAGTTTACGGTACCACACTCCGGTTACCCGGAGAATTTTTCACACCTACACCCATTAACCCCGCATGTGATCCTGCTTCGTATGTTAAGACATTACGCTCTGTTATGAAGCAAATTCGTCCCACAGCACCTAGAACTTCCACTTCACAAACTACCTTCGTTTCCCCTGATTTACAAACTTGCACACACGTTTTCTTGAGACATGATGCTCACCGCTACCCTCTTCACTGTCCCTATGATGGTCCCTTCCTTGTGCTAGACCGTAGACCCAAAACTTTCATCATTGACAAGGTGGGTAAGCGTGAAACCGTTTCTGTGGACCGCTTGAAACCAGCATACCTTGATTTTTCTCCAACAAAAGATCCTATCCTCCCTCAATCTTCTGTACCTCCACCTCAAATACAGGTACAGCAACCTATCCTTCCTCAATCTTCTGTACCTCCACCTCAAATACAGGTACAGCAACCTATCCCTCCTCAATCTTCTGTACCTTCATCTCAGATACAGGTACAGCAATCTACCCTTCCTAAATCCTATGTACCACCACCTCATCCGAGGGTACAACAATCTATCATCCCTCTTCCAATTCTCCTTCATTATCGCAACCAACTGTCTTTGAACCAGCCAGTGGCTCCATTGCACAGGCACCAAGAATCCCCTTCCCCCAATGTCCCTACTGCACCTGTAGCACCATCCATGCCTTCAGAACCAGTGCTGCAGGATATTGCCATCCAAAAGCAAACAACGACTCGTTCTGGAAGAGTCATTCGTAAGCCAGTGCGTTTTGACATTTAAGTTTTTTTTTACCCCTGACAACCATGTTTTTGGGGGGCAGTACTTGTAGTGCCTTGCACCACAAGATTATTCTTTATTAGTGAAAACTGCCACAAATTGGCATGAGTGAAATATTCAAATATAAATAAATAAATAAATAAATACAAGTTAAATATGTCCAGTGATCAAATTTAATTCTTAAGAATTCAGTGTGGTGTGACTAGACATGAATGGGCTTTTAAGGATTATTTTGGCTGGTTGGTAAAATTATTAAGTAAAAACAAACTTGTGTGCAACGACAACACAAAGGACGCCACTTTACACATTATATTCGAAATCACCCCGCCAGCAAGCAAAGTTCCTTTGTGGTATGTTTTGTGTTTATAATATTTATTCTTTACTATTTCATATCTGTATGCAATACCGCATACTGCAGATACTAACGCCTTATACCATTTGCAATTAGTACTAAGATTCATACTACAAATAGTAATGTAAGATTCATATAATAAATTACCTTAGGCTAAGTTAGGTCTAGGCAAAAGCCAAATTATAACTCTAGCCTAACCGAGGCCTACCATAGTCTTTGTTTTAGATTAACCTCAGTTCAATATGTTGAAGAGGCAAAAGGCCTGCCTATTAATTTTCTTAGTATATTTTACTTTACTTTATAAGCCTATTATGTTTCAAGTCATTTATGGCCTACTAATCATTTGTAGCCTACATACTTCCTTAGTTCTCCCATTCAACTTAACA
The DNA here is from genome assembly GCA_023014485.1 of Bathynomus jamesi. Lineage (NCBI taxonomy): Eukaryota > Metazoa > Arthropoda > Malacostraca > Isopoda > Cirolanidae > Bathynomus > Bathynomus jamesi. The sequence goes on from JAJOZX010003331.1 coordinate 381,151, forward strand.
CAATCCCATAATGAGAATTAACTGTAATTTATCATCCACAGGTTACTGGGCCTATAAAGCATATGTATATTGATTATTAATTTTTGCCATTTTTATTACTCTTTTCTCCAAAATATTACTTACAGTATTCTTGTCTGTCTCTTTGCAGACAAGGTTGTCATTGTGGCTATTATCTTTGTTATTATTATTATTATTATTACTATACTATTATTATTACTGTATTATTATTCATTATTATAATCAGTATTATTTGCAGACTGTTATATATTAGCCAAACGGGCCATTATTTAATCTCGCCATTATAAGTCCATCAAAGTTGTTACGGGTAAAAATCCCTTTTGCATATACTTATTAATTGTTGTTAATAAAATATAAAAATTCATATTGATTTAATAATCAGTCCTTCCCTTCTTTTATTAAAATTAACTTTGCGCCGCAGTGCCGGATGCCAATCTAGTACTTGGGCGCTGGTGACCCTGGCATATAGTTAATTATCTACGTAAACTTGTAAAGGTCTAAATAAATAAAACCGGACTCTTACAACCCCAAGCCCTCCAGACCTACCTGTGGAACGAGTAACATTTACTCGGCCATTTGAAACCACGGGTATTGACTACACTGGAGCGGTAAATGTGAGTTTTGGAGACAAAATGGATTCAAAGGAATACAAAGTGTACATTGTACTCTTCACACGTGCCATATGTCTAGACATAGTAGAAGATCTGACAGCAGAAGCTTTTATTGCTGCTTTCAGACGATTTTGTGCACACAATTCTGTACCCAAAACTATATGGTCAGACAATGCCACATACTTCAAATCTGGTGAAAGAATTATTCATCAGATTTGTGACAGTGAAACAGTACAAACTCATTTAACCAAACACAACATAACCTGGAAGTACATTCCTGTTAATACACCATGGTATGGTTCAATTTGGGAAAGAAACATACAAACTGTAAAGAACTGCCTTAAAAAGACTATTGGGACAAAACATCTACAACTTTTTGAACTCATGACTATTCTGTCAGAAATTGAAAATGTTGTCAACAACAGACCATTAACTTATGTGGGAGATGGTATTAATGAGCCAGAACCTCTCACACCAAACCACCTAATTAAGGGAGAAACAGTAAACATGTTACCAGAATCTGAACATAACAGTACAGAGGATCCAGATTGGGAAATAGGACACAAAGAACTCAACACAAAATACCAACATTTGACACAAATCAAGACTCAATTTATAACAAAATGGAGAGAAGAATACTTAACAAGTCTTAGAGAAAGACATAAACAATTAACAAAACAAAGTTGGAATGATTCAGTCAAAATTGGGGACATTGTGTTGATACATGACAAGACACCAAGACAACATTGGTCAATGGGAAAAGTCTTGGAACTCAAAACTGGTGAAGACGAAGTTACCAGGGTTGTAAAACTGAAAACAGCAACTGGTGAAACCACCAGAAATATCACATTACTATATCCTTTGGAGTGTGGGGCTAAATTAGAACCATTACCCCAAAGGATGGATCAGGATACTATTGGGGAGGAATCTCTCAATGTGCCTGATGTAACTCAGACTAAACCAGACAGGCCTCAAAGAAAGACTGCTTTGAAAGCCAGAAAACTTTTACAAGAAAAAATTAAGACTGGTGACTTATAAACCTTACACAAACTGAGCAAAGTTAAAATGCTTAATAACTTTACTTTAATCCCATAAATTTCCTATACCTAAAGGGAGTCAAACTGATTGACATAACTTTAACTAAACTTGAGAAGTTGGCCTCTTGAACTTTCCTATTTGAATAGGTCTTGAGTAACCTCTCTCTTCCTAAATTTCTACTTCATTCTTTTGATTCATTTTTTTTACATGTTTTACACAGTTTGTCAAAAAATTTTGATCTATAACATACAAATTTTTCTCCGGCCCCCCCCAGTATATGGAAAAACTATACGCGCTCACAACATGGTATCATATGTGGTACATTTATTTCATAATTAAATATAAATTATTAATTAATTGAATTAAATATCTATACAAAAATGCCTCGGGATTGGCGACATAGCCTATTGGGAATGAATTAATTGAATTGCCATACGTACAAAGAACCTGTATGTATGAATCAGCCTCACATAGCAACAAGAAAACCCAATTTATTGTTTAGTCTACCACAGGAGTAGACCAAACAAAAATAATGCTAGTTCGGCAAATAATACACCAGAACCAAGGAACGGCTCTCAGGGCTGTTTATGTTACGGCGAAGCTTTAAACAGGGAGGATGTCTTTGTCCCCCTAGAGTCCTGAGTGAATTCCTTATAATATAAAACCTAGTGACTATAAAAGGATAGGCCTATTCCTTCAGGGGTTTATATAGTGACTGCCTATATTAATTACCTTAAGTAAATTCGCCGCGTAACTCCATCGTGGCGGCCCTACACCGAAAATGATCGTAACGCCCTACATCGAAGCAAACAAAGACCCAGCAAAAATAAGGTGAGGCAATTTCATTTTCATTAACATAAGGATTCCCAAATCCGGGCGCTAAAATTACCGTAATCACTTAAATATAAAACGGTCCTTTAACAACCTACATATTTATAACTCTCTAACGAAAAAGCATAGGGCTGTTGTCGGTAACCCTCCACTGAAGTCTGTTGGAAATTTCCAACGGATGAGGGCACAGGCAATCAACCCATAGCCCTATATAGTTTTTTCAAAATAGGACAACTGGTTAGCAATGAGATAGATATTAAAGCTTCATCTTGGATTATACAAGGCATAGTTCTTAGGTGCCTTCCTTTGAGGGTTAAAGATATTTTAGTTCTAAAGACGGGAGAAAATTATCCTAATCTTGAAGATATCAGATAACACTTTCCCAATATCCTAACTAATTACAAATTGAGAAATATTCCAACACAAAATAAGACCCAGACTATGGATAAACCAAAGACTGTTCCCAGAGACCAACTAGCTACAGCCAAACAGACAAAACTTGATACTGTAGAATCAAATGTGACCAACTGTAATACACGAACACCTACATCACAGAACTTTAATGTAACTGCTGCCTCAACTTACACACTACATTGCAAATTTTGCGCAAGTAATGAACACAGTAGTACTGGGTGTGACAAATATTCAGACTTTAACCAAAGAGCTAAAAGATGTGAACAGTTGAACCTATGTAAAAAGTGTACTGGCCAGGGACATTATAAGAAAGACTGTAAATCTAGGTTAAGATTCAAGTGTAAGTTTTGTAAAAGTTTACGACATGTCTCATCAATGTGTGATTCACCAAAGTGTCCAAACAATAGTATTCAAACTCAAAAGATACCTCCACCAAACAAAGGTAATCAAGAAAATGCCACTTTCATGGGACATTCTGTTTGCTCAAACAACGTAACAAGAAACATTGAGATTCTTTTACCAACTATTACTTTGGACTTAGTGAATAGTGAGGGTAGCACCATTCCAGTGAGATGTCTTATACTGTAGACTGTTGTTCTCAACAAACATTTGTTTCGCAAAATGTAGTTAATAAATTGGGTTTGACACCAAACCCGAATGAACAAAACCGCAATATTGCATCCTTTGTTAAGAATAACTCGGACAAAAATAGCTATAAGACAATTGACCTGGAACTACATTTAGAAAATAAATTAGAGAAAATTGAAGCAGTTATTATTTCTAAAGTAGGACAAAACAAACTGGTTATACCCAAACTAGAACAAACCATAAATCATTTGGGAAAACACTACAAAATAGCTGATAGACATATCACTAACAACACAGTAGCTAACATTGAAATGTTAATAGGGGCAGATTATATTAATCTTATTCATAAGGGCATAGTGAAGATAGGTAATGGTATAGCTATTCAGACTCCATCAGGGATAGCCCCTTTGGGTGACCTATCCAAATACAACCTAGACCTAAACCAAAATAGTTCATGACCAACAAATACTATGTGCCTCAACTCAGTCCTACATAACACCTGTAAGAATAGCAACACTTTGAATAATATTATCTCAACTGAGAACATTAATTCATCATTATCAAATGAAACTTTGGATGAGGCAATTCAAACTTTATGGTTGCTAGAATCTGTGAGTATACATGACACAAATCAAACTTCAGAAGATCAGTTAATGGTAGAAAGATTTGAAGACACCATTCAGTGCAAAGACAATAGTTATTTTATTGAGTTACCTTGGAAAATAAATTGTCCAACTTTAAGAGACAATCTCAAAGTAGCTAAAGGACATTTATATAAAGTAATGAAAAAACTCAAACAAGATAATAATATTCAAACATATAATGATGTCTTCAAAGAACAGCTACAGAAAGGCTTCATTGAAGAAGTAACAAATAACCCTTTTAAAAAAGATGGTTGTCATTATTTAACCCACAGGGGGGTTTATCGACAAGATGCCCCAACAACAAAACTCAGAGTAGTATATAACTGTAGCCTCAAAGACAGTGATAAACACAGTTTGAATGATTGCTTGATTGAGGGTCCTAATCTCATTTCTGACCTTGTGAAGATCTTACTGAGGTTCAGGTTAGATAAATATGCCGTACAAAGTGACATTTCAAAGGCATTTTTGAGAATAAATCTTAAAAATGAATATGATAAGAACCAACTTAGGTTCTTATGGTTCAAGGATCCATTTGATTTGAATAAAGGGTTCATAACCTATAGATTTAATGTTGTGTTGTTTGGAGCCAATTGCTCACCTAGCCTATTAGCATTGACAATTGGACATCATTTGAACCAGTTTAATAACTCTTTAACATTGAACTTCCTTAAGGAACATTTTTACGTAGACAATCTAATAGGCTCAACAACAACAAAATCTGAATTATCTGAAGTCTATGAACACTCTCAAAACATTATGCAACAAGGTAACTTTGAACTTAGAGAGTGGATTTCAAATGATGAGGATTTAAACAAAAAGATTTTAAAGGATAATAATGGTCTTACTGAGCCATCAGACAGAGTTAAAAACTTTAGGTATGAACTGGTATTTGGATGCAACTTCTAACAGTCATGATTCAATCTGTACTAAAGGTTTTAAACTTGATGAGGAAGCAAATACTAAAAGACAAATATTATCAGAGGCTTCCAAAATTTTTGATCCTATGGGTCTATTCCTGCCTTCAACAATAAAATCAAAGATGCTCCTCCAAGAAATTTGGAGGACAAATGTTGGGTGGGATGATCCAATAACAAATGAAAATCAAAAATCTTGGAAGAAGTTAGCTGCTGATTTAACAAAAGTGCAGAACATTAAAATTCAAAGGTGCTGTGGGTTTAGGGATAAGCCCCAGAGACTTCATGTGTTTGCTGATGCAAGCACACAAGCTTATGGGTGCTGTGCGTATCTTGTAAGTCCTACAGAAAGTCATCTAATTTATGCAAAAGGGAAAGTTGCACCTCTCAAACCTACCCGAACCATACCTCAATTGGAACTATTGGCTGCTGCATTAGCCATTAAAACCGTTTCATTGCTTAAGGATGCTTACCATGATGTGAACATAACTGATATCCACATCTGGCTTGACAGTCAGATTTGTCTTGCCTGGATACGGAATGATAGCATTAATAGTAAGAATATCTTTGTAAGAAATAGGCTAAAAGAAATAGCTGAAGCTAATGAAAGCCTACAAGTAAACTTTCACTATGTTCCAACTAAACAAAATCCAGCAGACTTTCTGACCAGAGGTTTATCCTACAAGTTGTTGAAGTCAAACAAAACTTGGTTCATGGGACCTAAGTGGCTCTGTAATACAGACCAATGGCCTGTGGAACAAGTTAACTTGACATTAAATTTAATCTTTTCAAATGAAAAGGTTGAACCAATCACTAATTATGAAATTTATTCTGATTTCAACAAACTTGTCAGGGTTACAGCCTACTGTTTGAGGTTTGCTCACAACTGTTTAACTACAATTAACAAACAGCTAAATAAAAACAATCATAATTATACAGAAGTTGCAACCAAATACTGGATAGGCCATGCACAACAAAAAGAGTACAATAAAGAGTTAGAATTCTTGACTAATGGGAAACAAACAAAAGAACCTGTACCATCAGTAATTGTGGATCTAAACTTGTTCAGAGATGAGGAAGGCCTTCTAAGGTGTAAAGGGAGATTAGACAAATCAAAACTGTCATACAAAAGCAAACATCCAATCCTTTTACCTAGATTTAGCTATTTGACAACATTAATCATCAAAAAACACACAATGATGTATATCATATGGGGGTACCACAGACACTAACTACATTAAGAAAACTTATTGGATACCCAAGGGAAGGATCACTGTTAAAACAGTCCTGAGTGAGTGTGTCACATGTAGGCGTATTCATGCTAGGCCCTATAGGAAACCAAATCCTCCTGCTTTGCCAGAGGAGAGAGTTACTCTCAACAGACCCTTTGAGACTGTAGGCATTGACTATACAGGAGCATTGACTGTAGGGGTGGGTGACACTGAACAAAAAATGTACATTGTACTGTTTACATGTGCTGCCTCACGAGCTGTTTATTTGGATGTTGTGGAGGACCTTACAGCAGAATCTTTTGTTGCTGTCTTTAAGAGATTCTGTGCACGACATTCAGTACCCAAGACAGTTTGGACTGACAATGCTACATATTTCAAGGCTGGTGAACAAGTCATCCACGACTTGTTAAGCGATGAACTCACACAATTATATATACAAAATTCAAACATAAAGTGGAAGTATATTCCGGTTGCCTCTCCTTGGTATGGTTCTATCTGGGAGAGGAATATACAAACAGTAAAGAATTGCTTGAAGAAAGCAATTGGTAAAAAACAGATACACTTATTTGAGTTGCTCACTCTCCTGGCTGAGATTGAGAACATCATCAACAATAGACCACTCACTTATGTGAGTGACAACATTAATGACCCGAACCATTAACTCAAAATCATTTGATTCGGGAGAACAAGTTAGTCTCCTGCCGGACTACAATATAGACTCTTCAGAAGACCCAAACTGGACTCAACGACATGATGAGCTCCAGACTAAGTTACAACATTTAACTAGAGTTAAAGCTCATTTCATTAAACAGTGGAAAACTGAGTACTTGATGGGTCTAAGGGAGAGACATAAACAAATGACTAAGAAGGATTGGTCTGACACAATTAAGGTAGGGGACCTTGTTCTCATACATGACAGTACTCCAAGACAATACTGGCCTCTGGCTAGAGTTTCAGAACTCAGACCAGGGGCAGACGGGGTAACAAGAGTGGTCAAATTAAGGACTTCAACGGGTGACACAACAAGAGACATTTCTCTTTTGTACCCTTTAGAGTCTGGACCCAAAACAATGGACTTTGGAGAACCTTCTCCACTGACAGTAACAACTGGAGACACTGAACTTCCAGTAACTATTCCTTTGACAGTAGGAGTGGTAACGCATCCTACTACAACATTGACAGACACAAGACCTCAGCGACAAACAGCATTAAAGGCGCGACTATTTTTACAACAAAAAATAGATGCTGGGGAATTGTAATTTTATCTTCTAACTTTCACTTTTTCTTTTCTTATGGTAAAGACCATAGATAGTTTCATCCTATGGATGTATATTTTCTCTTCTAATTAAATGCTACACCTTCTCCATGAGAAGGTGAGGATAGGCACTGTTAATCAGATTAACAGGCATTTACAGTCAAATAGTTAGCTAGACTACACTCAGACATAAAAATTGGTGACAATGACACCAAAATTTTTATCTCCCGGGGCCCCCAGTATATGGAAAACTGATGAGTGGGTAGTTGGGAGGTAACGAAAATGGTTCACTGAGTAGGTAGGTAGTTAATCTAACAATTATTAAATTCTTTTTATGTCAATAACTGGGTGAATGAAACCAATTGGTTGCTCACCAGAGTTATTCTCCACACTAGTATTTACATACTGTGTGACAAGAGCGTGCTCGGTAATAGATATACATTACCGATCAACCAACCGAAATAAACCAAGGAGAACGAAAACGAGGAACGGGGCGATAAGACGGAACGAGGGAAGGGAGAAGAACAGACAAGAAAATAAGATCCCCACCAGCAAGTACACTCTCGACAATTATACAGGAAGGAGAAAAGAGACTCTCTAATAACTAGCAGTAAGTGACTAATTGTGTTTTTAGCCCAGTTGGATCTTCTAACTTCTAACTTAGAAGACTCATTAAATTAAGCTGGGTCAGACAACTTAGGCCTACATTGTGGCCTAAGACCCAGCATCAACTCATAGCTTAACAAAGGTGAAGGTAGATTGCCCTAACCTAGTTTGGTGAGGAATCCTACTGTGGACCTCAATTTATCTGCCCGCTCTGGACCATTTCCGGAATCTCTAGGCTGACTCCTACAGGGCTAGACTTAATCTACTCTATAGTTAGACTGGAGATATAAGGGGTGGGTTAATTGTGGACCAATTCATACAGAGCATTTTTCACAATGTAAAGTTCGTCTGAGTAACACCAACCAAACAGATGGCATTGGCCGCACGTGTTGTCATCGACATCTTCGCTCCTGAGAAGTTGAAAGAAGCATAAATTTGTTAAATACCTGCGTCGCTAATATTGCGGTGCAATTTTTTAACGCTGCGAACGCGATTTTTTTGTTAATTTTTTTTAGGTTTGATTTTTTATTTTTTATTTTTGTTTTTTTATAAACTTGTTTTGTTTTATTTTTATATAAATATTTAATTTTTTGTTTTTGCCTCAAGGACAACATAATAATGGGCTATTGTAGCAAAATTATATCTATAGTACGAGTTTCATCGATTCCTATTTAATATCAATATATTTTATATTCCTAAAATTTTAAATGAGTTGAGCAAGTCCTAAATATCGTTTGATCATAAAAATATTCCTGCTCTACAGTTTCTACCCCAAGTGGCACTAGATGATGGGTTGGCAAAGAAAAAAAATTGGAATAGAATTCCACCTCTATAAGATAAACCCACCCTAATATATATATATACACTAGTGGCCAAAATTCTGGACACTCATTTTTTGGGATTTTTTTATCAAAGTCGAGTATAGTTAATTGAATTCTAATTTTAATTTTTTTTTTTGTAGAAAAAGTGTTTATTAGGCATTCTTATACGATTAAGCATAATTTTATAAAAAATAAGCTGGAATATACGTACAAACAATAAAAAGGTACACGTCATTGGAAATATTGCCTCAGTCCCTGTGTCAATTGTAATGATCAATCGGCGATAAATCACACTATTTCACGTAGCCAATCAGCATCAAATCACGCCACTTATGATGAACAATCAGTATCAAATCATGCCACTTATGATAAACAATCAGAAAACAGTAATTTGCAGCTGCATTTCATTGTGTTATTGTTAAGTTGCCGCGCGAATAACAAGTCTCTTTCTCCTCTTTATCCCTTCATATTACTGTCACTGTTGGCCATGTCCCCTCATATTAGAAAAGACTGAACAACATCTAAGCGAAGAAAAGCTGTAACCCTTCGGGAAGAAGGTTACACATTCGAACAAATAGCCAAAAGACTCAGAGATCGGGCAACAAAATCTGGAGTAAGAAAGGTTTGCCAACGCTTTCAAGATCTTGGTACAGTCAAAACTGCCAAAAGAACTGGAAGAAGTAAGACAAGTGAACAGGACAACCGGCGTATTGTTAGATTATCCCTGTGAAAAAACTATATAGGGCTATGGGTTGATTGCCTGATACCCTCATCCGTTGGAAATTTCCAGCAGATTTCAGTGGAGAGTTAACGACAAAAGCCCTATGTTTTTTCATTAGAGAGTTATGTATATGTAGGTCTTCAAAGGACTTCTTTGTTTATTTGCCTTCGGTATTTGCGCTGCCTAATGGTAAAGAAAGGAATTGCCTTACCTTATTATTTCGTTGGGCCTCGCTTCTGTTTCGATGTAGGGCGCGACGATCTTTTTCGATGTAGGGCCGTGGTACGATGGAGCTACACAATAAGTTGACTCGATGTAACTAATATAGGCAGTCACTATTTAAACACCTGAAGGAACAGGCCTATCTTTCTTATAGTTATTAAGTTTTATATCAAGAGGATTTCACTCAGAACTTATAGGAAGACAAAGTACATCTTCCTTGCTTAAAGCATCGCTGTAACATAAGCAGCTCCGAGCGAGCCGATGTAATATAATCTTCGTATTTTTATTATTTGCTGATTTCCAAAGCTGGGCACAAACCGTTAATCCGTTAATCGTTAATTAACGAAGTTAACTTTTTCGTTAACGATTTAACTTTTAAATTAACTTTGAAAATCATTATCGGACTAATTAACTTCCGTTACATTTAACTTCCGTTAACTCAAGTCCGTTAACCCAAAAAATTCATAAATAAACGTTTAAAAGTTTCTATTATTTTCAGTGCTGAGCAGGTGCGCAATTAATCCGCCACTGTTAATAGTGATGAACGAATTTCCATTTCCGCAGTGCAAAATCAGGCGATATATTTGTTTCCGTCGCCACAATTTGTGTCTTACCAAATATGGTAGTTATTTATGGCATTGGTTTGAGCAAAACATGGTCGACTGTAAAATCAGGCGGAAAGATTTGCCATTTGAGTTGAATGTTTCAACTTCTTTCAAGAAATATCACGAGCATTTTAAGGCACTTTCAATAATATATAGTAACACTTACAACAAATAACTACATTCGTTTCATTTGCAGTCTGTCTCTTGCGCAACATGTTTGTGCTAGTGAATATTTAAAAATAATCGTTGTCAAGTAAGTCATGTATATTTATAATATGTCTGTGAGTACCTTATTAGTAGTCTCCTTGATACATTTCAAGAACCATAAAACTGATCAGGTAAGATTTCAATTCTCATGTCACTTTGATGACATAAATTAAGTCAATTGATGTCTTACAATGGGAGCGTTTTCACCTTAACCCTTTATGTCTTGGCGGTACTTCTAGGTACCACATCCAACGAAGTGGGCAACAACAGTGGAGGCAGCAACAACGAGGAGGAGGAGGAGGATGACTTCTTCAGTGCTGTCATCCAGACAAAAGAGAGCAGCAGAAGCCACAGGTCACTCAAGGGCAAGGCCCAGAACTTGGTCAAGACCTGGCTGGAGACCAACTCCAAGGACTTGCTGACAGATGCTGCCTTCTTGGGTGAGCAAGTGTTGGTGGACTTGTTCATCAAGTTCAACACAGCCATCCCCTCCAGTGCTGCAGTGGAGCGGTTTGTTCTCTATGGGCAAGGACATCCTGAGGGCCAAGAGATCATCCCTGTCTGATGAAAACTTTGATATGCTAATTTTCATGAAGGGCAACATGCATCTCATGGACAAAATGGAGAACGAGAAGAAGAGGGAAAATTAAATTATATATATATATATATTGTGTTTTTCATTTTTTTTATAATAAAAGTTAACGTTAACGGTTTATCGGTAACTTCCGTTACATGTTTAACGAATTAACGGATTAACGGTTAACGAAGTTAACTTTTTGGTTAACGGATTAGCGGTTAACGAAGTTAACTTTTTGGTTAACGGTGCCCACCACTGCTGATTTCGCAAAGGTCGTTGACTCTTCTCTCGATGTAATTTTCATGAGTCGACAGTGGAAAAGTTTGAACACTAAATAATAAATTTATTTTCTTGTTATGCAGGCCCGATGCCTACATATGGGTTCTATGTACGTATGGCAATTATTTCATTCCCAATTGGCTAAGTCGCCAATCCCGAGGCAATTTTGTAGATATTTAATTCAATTAATTAATAATTTATAATTAATTAAGAAATAAAGGTACCACATACGATACCATGTTGTTAGCGTGTATAGTTTTCCCATAAACAGTAATCTAATTGATAAGGTAGAAATATCCCCAACTATGATATCGGACCACAACATCATTGAAATAACAACTAATATAAAGGCAACACGAAAGGAAAGAACACGCACAACAGAAAGAAGCAAATTCGAAATTTTTTATTTTCACTCCAGAGCTATAAACTGGGAAGATGTTACATCCAACATGGAAGTAATAGATTGGAAAACCATTTTCGAAACCAAGACAACGTCAGAAGACGTTAGAAATTGTGGAAAAGCATGTCCCAAAAATACAACAAAGAGGAAAGAGAAGCGGGTTCGAGAGACAAAAGAGTGACTGCAAAATTAAGTAACTGTGGAGATGACAACATCAGAAAAATATTAAATGATAAACTGCAAAGTATCGATGACGTCATACACGAACTAATTGAGAAGCATACAGAAAAAGACGACGACGACGCGACAGAAGCGATAAAGGCTAACTCAAAGTACTTCTGTTATATCCAGTGGTGTAGTGCTAAATAAAGAAGTGAGGGAACGCATTTTGAAAGTGTTACTCAGATGCGGGGGGGGGGACAATGGCGAGCGCGGCGAGCCCATACAGCTGGGGGTCCGGGGGCACTGTAAGCCCTCCGGGAAATCTTTTGAAATCTGACCAATTTCAGGGATATTTTGAGGTCATATGCACTGGATATTAGGATATATTCCAAGGTTGAAGATGCAGTATTTCCAGTGTCATTAGATATACGACATCCAGTACGATCAATAAAAATAGCTAACAACTGGAATGATTAACTAAAAAAAAGTTAACAACTGGTACGCCGTGGTGACTGTTTCACCAGATCTTTATAGGCTAGCATTGCCTCAGTCGAAGCTAAAAGAAATGAAACAGTTAATGATTCTTTCTCATATTTCTCCTAGGGGTGGGAATTAAAATTTCATATATATATATATTAATACTATAAACACCAAGGAATGTCTGTCAGTCTGTCACTCTCGAAAACAGAAGAAGATTCTTGATATATATGGGCGATATTTGTATTTTAATGCATTAGAAAAAGGCGTAATGAATTCTACTTTTAATTATAATTTTAAAAAGTGTAAAAAATATTTGCTTTTGCGTTCAGCTTTGAGCCGAAATTTAATCTGCGGCAAGTTCAAAAATTTACCAAATGAGTTCTTTTTATGCACTTTCATACTGGTGCTGCAACCATTACAGACTAAATATTTTTACGGCTTTCAAAAAGTCTTCGAGTTGTCAATTTTCTTTTATATCAGAAATTCATTTAGCATTGTATCAAGATTTGTGAAGCTTAATATTTTTATGGCTGCATTCTTTTCTATAGTTTTATTGACTGAATAATTGACTCCCCGGTAACTGGGTCAAGATTTTGCTTAGGTACATATTGTGAGGTTGATCATTTTGTAATAGTAGTATCCACACCAAAAATCAAGGCTGTGGGACCTTCGCTACCCCCCCCCCCCTACCGATACTCACTTTTTTTTCCATATGAATTTGTATGGGAAATAGGCCAAAAATCGAAAATCGTAAAAATCGACCCTAAATATTAATTTTTTTGCTTTCGGATGGCCAAAATCGGGTTCCCCGGCACGAATTTTATCAGAATAGACCATTCACCAACTTTTTTGAGATCGGGGGGGTAGGGGGTAGGGTCTTAAATCCGGTGCTGACTCATAGCACCGGATATAAGACCTAATATTACATTATTTTTGTTTTTTTTCTTTCCAGATTCCTATTTAGGTACCTAGAATGTTAAAAGTTATTTAATTTTAAAATATCAGATAATAAATAAAATATAGTTAAAATCTTATTAAATTAAATTATGGCTACTAGAAAAAGAAGCCACAATGTAGCCTTCGGATAGGGCTATCCAGCAAAATTTTCATCTGCCATGACGCCATCAAAAGCTGATGTAAGGCACTTCCATTATTGTTAGAGAGGAAGAATCTAAAGCACAGGAGAAAATAAGTAAAAATGATTGCTATAACGTAGTTGTTCAAGATATAAAAGAAATTTGGCAAAAATTTTCTTTCCCAACAATTGATACAAAGGAATTTATGTTAGAGTTACTAGACTTATAGAAGATGCTGATAAGTTAACTAAATGCCTTACGATAAAAAGAAATGAAAAATATTATGAAAAATTAAAGAAATATGACGAGATGTTTGACATATCTCCATGCCACTGTTATGATAAAGGCATAAGGGATAGAAAACTTTGTAGGTGTGAACATAAAATACCTATTATAGAATGGGAAGCTTTTATTTGTCAAAAAGAAAGAAAAAACCAGTTAGGAAATATTGATAAAAAAAACTACTTCAAGTAATTTGAGAAAGTTGGGCAAAATCCAAAAAGCACAGGAAAGGGAAAAGAAATCAAAAGAAAAATTAAGAAAAGCAAGGGAATTTGTATCATCAGAAGTGATAGATGATGATAATGAAAATGAAGATGTCGATTTTCAAGACAGAGAGGAGTTAGATTATAAAGAAGACTTAGAATTAATAGAAAATTTTCAAAATAGATATCCCTATGAAAATTTAACCAAAACTTCAGAGAGATATAGGGTGAGCAATAGGGCCACAGCAGCCCTTATAAACGCTGCCTTAAAAGATATGAAGATTTTAAGTTTAGAAAATATACTTGATTTTTCATGCAGTTTTGTATTTTTTAAATTTTTTTCCATTAAAAAATAAATATAACTGTTTTATAAGCGAACTTTTGTAATAATAAAAATATTTCGAAGTAAATCGCAAATTATCTCGAATTTTACAAATTTTCTGAAAAAACTGAAACCGGTAGGGGGGGGTAGGGGTCCTCAGAATTAAAAAAATATTTTACCAGGGTGTTACTATGATTGATTGAACCACCTCACACTATACACGTAAGAAATAAAAAATTTCGACCTGGCCTAATACATATATATTAGGGCAGATCGAAAATGAGGTTTTTAAACTTTTTTTCGAAATTCAAATATGGCTAGTGCGGACAATATGTGGGTGCTATAGGCCCCCATAAGCATTATTTTCAGTAGGTAATATGCAGATTTAACTCTATTTTACAAAATAACATTTTCCTGTGGCCCCCTTCAAATGTGCCATGGCCCCCAGGGAGCCATATGGCCCCCGGTTGGGAAACACTGCGTATAGATAATGACTGTGCATAAATATTAGTCCTGCGAAATTATATCTTCAGGTGCCACAAAGCCGTCGAAAAAAGTGAAATATAATGATTTTCTTATATTCTGCATTAGTACAATAACTGAAACTTACTTGTTATTATTATATATTAAGTGTTCCAATTACCAAAATAGTTACTGAATTACGCAGCTCTTAGTTTATTTAGATCAATGTTCTTTTGATTAATGATCTAAATAATCCAGAACTCACCACGAGGAGGTGGCTGCGTGTCGAGTTCCACCCATGCCCTCCCAACCACCCATCCTTGCGCATGTTTTTTTCTATAACGTTTTATTTAAACTTTATATTCAGCTTTACTTTCGAATGATGGCATTTTTTTACGTGACTGAAGTGTTGATCTTATGAAGCCATCTCGCGCGTTCAATCCAAATACTTTTGATGATGCTTCAGTCACTAATTTTACCATTCTTTCTACTACTTGTGTATGACAAGGGAATTTCTCGAATGGAGGGGTACTCTTGTTTTCTATGAATTCTTCAATCTCATTTTCTGTCAGGTGTCTTGTCACAGGTGGTTCAGTGACAATGCATTTTTGCCAATTAATTAAATCAGTATAATCAGTAGCTTCAAATTGAATAACAGGTACTGTGAAACGCCTCACAACTTTTTCCTTGTTTGTTTGCCTTGCTTTCTTTATTCGCCTCCACGCTAATTCTCTTATGGCGCTGCCGTCATCATGAATCATTGATGCTAGAATATTTTCTGGATTTGCAAAAATGCATTTCTTTGTATGACAGGGTTTACAATATCCTTTACTTCGTCATTCAGTGTTCTTGTTAGTTCAATAGTTTTGAAAACATGTTTTGAGCCATTGACAAAAGACGTACTTTGCTTAATAGAAAACCACATTGGGATGTAGACCTTCATTATAAAAGAAGCAATGTTCATGAGGTTCTCAGATGGACTTACAGTTGAAACGTATAGACGAAGCAAACGATTTGCTGTAGTCAGCCATCGTGAATGTACCATTTTGCCTGGACTACGATGAGCAAGATCTGGAGAGCAATATCCCTTTGTTATGGCCTGATGAATATTCCTTTACATATTTCTTCAGCTGATCCATAATTCACAGAATAATGGCCCAAATAATCTGAACCAGGTTCTCTCACTAAAGTGATATGTTCTTCTGTTACCTTCTTCTGATATACTTTGGACTCTTTTTTTTTCTTGGAAGAGTGTAGAATCTTTTCGACCATCAAAATAGATTCCTCTGATTGGGACCTGATTTTGATCTTTCATAATTTCTGATCTCTTCTTTTGTCTTTCTCTTCTGATTTTACTCCTATCCACTACTTCAGATGTATTGTCAATAGAAACTTCTCCAATATCTGCAATACTGCACTAACAATGAATGCTGCAGCTCGATCTGAAACTGCAGTCCTGTCACAAGCAGTAGCCACTGAAGGTAGATTTGTAGTTTTCCTTTTCTTGAATAATTGTTCTTCAGGTTGTTCGAGCTTTCTCTTCGAGCTAACTGGCTCTGGAAATGTATCGTCTGATATTTCACCAGATTCACTTTCACTATTTGATGTCGATGATGATAATTCAACATTTGTATCCTGCAATTTCTCCTGTGAAGATTCTTTGGTGAGCCTCACAGCTTCTTTTTGCTTTCTTAGCAACGTAGATGCTTTTTTCTTTGAGAGTGTAATATCTACTCTATCAATAAACAGTTTTCTTTCACTCCTTTGATCTAAGAGGAACGTCACTTCTTCCTTTGGAACCGTTTTTTCTTGGGACAAGAACATTGTGTTAGTACTTTGCACTTGCACGCTGCAATGTCAAAAAGTTTCGTGTGTGCTTCTTTTTTGAACATATCAAACTTTGCTTTGTAAGCTTCAGAATTTTTTCTGCTTTGGTATGGCTTCATAATGACACGATACTTTTCGTGGTAGCTTCTGAACATTGTTTCAGTTCGCCTGTCTGACAGAATTGGGGCGGAAGCACTTTCCCAAATTGTTTTCAATTTATCAACAACTTGTTCTAATATTTGAGATATTGAAGGATCTTTATTAGTATTCTGTTTCAAATCGTTTCTTACAAACAAGTAATATTTAAAAAACTCCTTCGTATGTAGGAAGATTCCTGTGCCAAAATCTTCCCCCATACCAAACATGGGGCACTCAGTTGAGGCCCTGGTTGATTTTGCACAAACTCGAGGCATTTTGAAAGTATACAAATCTGAAAAAGAAAGAGCTAATATCAATTATACGTTAATTTCAGTAATAGTACATGGCAAACTTAGGGCAACACAATACAGAAATGCAAAATATATAAGAAATATAGATTAGACTATCTGAGTAACGCCAACAACAGAACACCCACCTGCTACGAGAGCGACAGCTACACTGAACCGAGGTACTCACGTGACAGCTGAGTGAGCTGACTATAGAAAACTGTTTTTAGAGAATAGAAACTTTTTTTAAAGGTTGACTGAGCTATTTTTATACAAGTGTGAATAAATTCTTGTCTATTGTGCATCGTGGACTCTTCTGTAATTATTGGTTAAAATCTGCTTTTTTCAATTTTTTTCAATATTGAAGGTCATTGTGGCACCTGAAGATATTAATGTTATGATTTTAAATTTATACCAGCTTATTTCCTCACTACTCCACACATTTTCCACACTAGCCAATTTGAAAATTCGAAAAATGAGTTTTTCACTCCGCCCTAATATATATACTAGTACAGTTCCCGTCGCTTCGCTGACGGTTAGACAGGCTAAACTACAGAAAAGAACGCAGCCGTGAAAATTTTGAGCTTCACATTGTGTCAACATTTCTGAATCTGGTATCTCCCAAAACCTCCTCACTCCCATTCATGCAACTTGGGGGCTAACCCCCTCCCCCATTACCCCCACCCCCACCCTTCCGCCATTACTGCCCGGGATAAATTTCACAAACAGACAAACAGACAGGCTAAACTACAGAAAAGAACACAGTCATGAAAATCTTGAGCTTCACATTGCCGCCCGTAATACAATTTCTGAATTTTTTCTCACAATTTCTGAAAGTGTGACGGACGGACAGACAGACGGACAGACAGACGGACAGCTCTCTTATTATAGTATAGATTATTTTTTTTATTTTTATTTTTTTTACACCCAAGACGTGGCCGAACAAGAAGTGAAATGATGCCAAATGAAAATTTTTCTATGTTGTCAAATTTTAGAATTAAATGGAGAGTACGAAATAAGTTATTGATGCTACAGGCTTAACGAAACGGGAATATCTTGGAGTGAAATACGATTCTTTGTTACAGTGTCCATAGATGATATAAGCTTATGAACGATTTCTTTAAAGCAGTGTGTATCTATGCGTTTTTCCATTGCTGCCGAACTACTCACTGTATAGTTTCCAATAAAACTATAAGTTGGTAACACTTTTGACAACACATTCGTGTCAACACTTCAATTTGTTGCAGGAACTAGGTTTATGATGGAAGGACTTAGTGATTTTGCTTTTGTCAGTTGTAGGCTAGTCCAAATTAGTGCAGCCAAAGGTCCCATTTTTTGTTTTTTGGTATGCGAGTCCTAAAAATACTGATGTTTGGGACTCTACTATTACCCTCTACTCTTAAAGCTAAACTTAATAACTCGATAGTCTCTATTAGAGGAGACCTTATTATGGTCTATGTTTTAGGTTGTAATGACAGCCGAACGAATTTTTGTTTTGTGCCACTCAAGACATAGTAAAAATTTTTATAGTGGGCACACAAGGGGCCCTTCGGCCCATCTCGGTGGCTCCACTGGTAATATAAATACTAAGTAGGTATTTCTTTACTATTACACCGGTCTCTGGTAGAAAGTTTGGTTAATATGAGTTTTATCGCACTCAGAATATCAAAAGCAAATATAATTATAAAATATTAAAGCATAATTTTCTCATCATTTTCATATAAGTCACTATGCTCGCAGATGCGTACTTAACAAATTATGTACATTTGAATATTATGACATTTTTGCATTTTTTTTCCCGCCCTTCCAATATTTTGATTGGTGATGTCATGAGAACATGATATATGAGCTAGATTTTTTAAGTTCTTAGGCCTTTTAAGTTGCTAGTCTACTTCTGTTAGTTTTTGATAGATGTTTGTGGCGATGACATGTGAATGGTGCGAATATTATTTTGAGGATTTAATATACTCTAAGCTAGGTTAGCCAGGGTTAGGTTAGGTTAGGTTAGCAGGGTTAGGTTAATTAATACCAAAATACATTTTCCTAGTAATATTTGGTGTTTTGCTTAGATTTTGACTTCTATTTCCCTTGAAAATGAGCCAAACTTCAAAGTACTGTAACTTTGTTGGACTATAACTTTGTTGGATCTCATTTCCGAAGGAAATGGAGGTCATATTTGAACAAATCACATCAAATACTACTAGAAAAATGTACTTTGGTGTGTAAAATGACTGAGTTACTTAAAACACATAATTACTGGATATAGTTCTGCAATTGCAGTAAGGAAGTGATGCAGAACTGTAGAATCGTCAGGATGTTCTGCCAGGAACAAGTATCGTGCGAAATATATCTGGTAATGAGGACGTCTATTCCCAGCACGTAAAACCCACGATTTCATATCCTTCCATTTTTTTTACGGCACCTAAACACCTTCGAGTCTTGTCTTAAAATACAGGCAGTATTACATTTAGGGCAAATCACGGATGTCGGAATTATGCCGTGATTGGAAAAAAAATCTAAACTTTTATCTTCATCGAGGCCAACAAGGCGGATTAGGTCTTCGAAATCAAGTTCATAAGATTGACACGTCATACCAGTAGAATGAAAATTACCACACTAACCAGAAACAAGTAGAAGTAGCCAAAGTAAGAAAAAGTAGCTAAAAAAAGCTAAGAAAAATCTCCAAAAAAGGTAGTCCAAATAAACTAATTAACCGAAATTTATTTATGTATTATTATTTAGCTATTACTTGACTAATTGACTATACTATCAAATTTTAATCACTATTTGATGTAAATTATAGCTATCTTTCAATAACTTTACTAATTACCTATATTTTATCCTTTTCAGGATTGTTTCATTGCCTAAATCATATAGCTAGTTAGTATTAGTTACAGGCTTACAGCAATATTTTAACATTATTTACCCCCTAAAATGGCTAGTTTTATTTGGAAAATATTAAAAATACATGAGACTAATCCAACGATAGCTATTTGCTCCCTATGTTCCAAACAGATTAAAAGGGGATCAGAGAAATTGGGTGCTAGGTGCTATAGCACAAAACCTTTGCACAATCATGCAAAGATGCTGCATTCAAAAGAATATAAAGAAGTGTCTCAACTTAACAAATCATCTGAAAATCAAAATCAACCTATAGCGACCACCTCAATGGCTCCGAAGGAGAAAAAATTAGTTGCCATGGAAAAGCAACTCACGTTAGAAGAAAGTTTTTCCTTTAAGAAAATATGGGATATAAATGACTCAAAAGCTCAAGCTTTACATAAAAAGATAGGATTAATGATGGCATTGGCCAACTATCTTTTTAGTTTAGTTGAACAAGATGGCTTTATAGGACTGATGGCCCACGTACACTGGTAGGGTGCATTAAACGCCCCATAATTTTCAAAAAGTTGTTGGATTTTAATGTCTATTCCCTCAAATGTTACACTTGTTGGTAGAAGTATGTATGCAAAAGATAAATCAAATCGGAGGTGGTCCTGGGTGGCCACCGGCCACTTTTATATATTTAGTAGTGATACACCGAATATTTGGCAAATATTCGGTATTACTTATAATACTAATATACAAATATTCGGTACTACTATACTTACATTGATTGAAAGTTGAAAATGTATAAAACACAACGCCAATGTCACTACTCCAACTTTGCTCGTTTCTGCAAATTTGGCCTCGCTTTGCGGTCACATTCAACCACTTGAAGAAGATTTTGGAAGTGGTCTTCTCCTCTTGCAGCTGAGACAAAATCAGTTGTGAGCTTTACTGCTCTCTCCGCAGGGTCATTCACAACATTTAACCCATCCACAATGGACTTGGCTGCCTTGAAGTGGTCATTGTTCTGCCAATTGTCAACATCCTCTGTTAGGAAGGTCATATCCAGGTGAAGAAGGTTCACTGTAAACCACGAGTCATCGTTCAAAGATCAGCCAGGGTTGTCGCTTCTGTAATTTTGGAAATGACGGTTTGCCATATCCAGAACCGTAGCGGTGTTTTGGAGTGCTTGGCATTTCATCTGGTTGTATGGCCAGTAACACATCTGCAAGGGCACGACGCTCCTTTTGAGGTACTGCATTGCTGAACAGTGCCAAAACAACCAGTTCTGGGGTTAAATACCACAAATGTCTATCAAAGGCTTTCACAGCGCTGACTGAAATGATTGAGTTGACAGCTTTATAGTTGAGCAGAGTCTTGTATAAGCAAAATCAAACCATGGGGCATTTGAAGCAGACTGACATATGAGCCACCAATCACAATAAATATAAACAACAAAAACAACAAACTCCTTCAGTTTTTCCTGTTGATGTTGTGTTGTTACAGTTCCTCGAGGTAGTACAGAAATTTGCTCTTCAAGTAGGCATATTTTGATGGAATAAAGAATCTTTGACATCCACCTTGCTTTATGCATGGCCCCAGGTCTGTGGAGTGTTCCTTGTTTGTGACATCATCATCGAGGACTACCTGGCAGAGTTGTGCCATTTCCTTGTAGTCTTGCCTACAGTATGAAGCGCTTGTGCGGATTGTGCTTAAAACCTTGTTTTTGCAGGATAAAAGCAGTTGTTGTGCATCATCATTGTACATTGAAATGTCAATTTTGGTTAAACTTTCATCCTTTGCATGCGATATGCGTTCCCAATTCTTCTGGAATCTTTGGAACAAAGATGCTTCTGGAGACTTTGATGTCTCAATTTTGAGAGCGTCAAACACATGATCCAGGATTACCTCTCCAACATGATGGCGACATGCACACCACAGAAGAGCACGGTCCAGTTTTGATTGAATGGTAACACAGGCAGCTGTAACGTGTCCAGTGTTTGATGCTGTTGTGTCAAAACATAAGTTGACAACTGACTGTTTGCACTTCCATGAATGTAGAAACGTGTAAGTGTGCTCGGCAATGATGTCACCTGATGACATATCACTTCCACGAGGATATCTAGCCACTCCCAGTAGCTTTACATCAGTGGCATTCCCAACCAACACTGGCAATCTTTCTTCCTTGCCATTCTTGTTTGTGAGCGTATGCATCTGCTTGCCATCCCAGTGAAGTGTTGCAGCTGTTGGGGCGATCCAATTTTCTCGAATATCTTTGGCGATAGCACTTGTTATTGATCGTCGAGCCTTATCAGCAGTTGAATACGACTTGGCCACACGACGTGGATCACCTCCTGCCTCTTGAATTACAGCTTTGGTGAGCACAGCCTGTTGAACAGGAGTTATGTTTAGTCGAGTAGCAACAGACACGACTGAAGGCCTTTTCAGAATATCATGAGGAATAAAGGCAGACGTACTTGCATATGTTGATCTGTGGTGACTACGCTTCCTTTGAAGCTCTGGAATCGCCTCTTCTTCAGTTTCTTCCAAGCTATCTGCAGAGGCACTATCATCAGAGCATACAGAACTTTTCATCTCTTGTACACTGGATGATTCATGACGTTCTCATCTTGAAGCTTCTGCTAAGATGCGTTTTTCTTTTCTACGATCTTTATCAGCTTTCTTCTTGTCAACACTACCAAATGAGGCTACTCTGTCAGATTTCATTGACTCTAAAAATGCTCTACTTCCTCATTCTTAATGTTTGTCATTGCATCTTTTGTCCATACACCAAAGGTCTTATCAAGACGTTCATTCATGGATTGCAACTTAGCCAAAGTGTTTGGAGATTCTCTGCGAGAAACAGGTATTTGACGCAATTTGTTATTGTCATTAAGAAGGTCAAGTATTAGTTTGCAGCATTGATGGTCTGAAAGCATAGGAATATTGCTTTAGTGTAGAATGTTTTCAGCTGGATAAGGACTATGCTGGCAGATTTCCATTTGAGTGGCTGTGTTTGTTTGCCTTCACATATTTCTTTCTGGATGTGCCACATCACGCATCGAAGAACCTGCCGGCAAGTTGGGACGGACTCCTGTCAATGTACCATCTTCTGTAAGAGCATTGCCAAGACCAAAAATGGCACTTGCTAACCTGGTCTTCTTAGCTTCCATTGTTACAGCTTCCATTGTTTCTGAAAGACAATAAAGGATATTATTAGACTATAAGTGAAGTTTCGTTATGGTACATGTTTTATGTAAATCACCCCTTTAGGGTGCATCAAACGCCCTTAGGTTCTTGGATTTTAATGTCTATTCTCTCAAATGTTATGTAAAATCACCCTTAGCAACTCTATATTAAAAGAAACAATGTAAGTAGTCAACTGGTTGGTAAATAAAAAAAATAGATATTTTTACATAGCGCGGCCCCCGAAAATTGCCGCGAAAATATAAAAGTGACTGGTGGCCACCCAGGACCACCTCCGATTTAATTAATTTTTGGCATACACACTTCTAGCAACAAGTGTAACATTTGAGAGAATAGACATTAAAATCCAAGAACCTAAGGGCGTTTGATGCACCCTAACGTACAGCCAAGGTATTTGCTACCAAATCGAACATATTTTTCAGAAAAAGTCATACCCAAAATCTATGAAGAACTCAAAGAAATTGTTATGAATAAATTGAAAGAAGGGAAATACATTAGCTTCACTTCCGATATTTGGACCTGCTCTTCAAATGAATCATTCATTTCCTTGTCAGGTCATTGGATCATGAATGACTACACTCATTGTAATGCAGTATTGCATTCAGCTCATTTTTCAGGATCGCATACAGGAATTAATATAGCGGACAAATTGCAATCTATGTGGCAATCATGGAACATTGACAGATCAAGGCGTAATATATTGGTCAGAGATGGAGCTTCTAACATAGCTTTGGGATGTGACCTTGCGGAAATACCTTCTGTTCACTGTTCAATTCATTTGCTACAGCTAGTGGTGAATGATGCATTAATGGCTCAATGATCTATAAAAGATCTTTCGGCAAAGTGTCGACGTTTAGTGACACATTTTGGTGCTACTGTAGTATGTGGTCTACCGATGATTGGTTAGGTTTAGTCATGATATTTTCATTAAAACTAACGAAAATACCATGACTAAACCTAACCAATCGTCAAAGGCGATTGACAATGGGATGTAAACAAACAATTAGTAAACAAGATAAGAAGCTATAATTAAAAGGTAGACCGCCGAATTGTCGGTAGACCACATACACAGTAGCACCCACATTTTAACCACTTCCCACTGGCTACTTCTGAATTTAAAGCTCTCCAAACACAACAGGGTCATGTTCCTCTTCTATTGGTACAAGATGTTTTAACGCGCTGGAACTCATCTTATTTGATGCTAGAACATATGGTTAAGTTGAAAAAATCAGTTCAAATATACCTTGCTGATCATAGTGAATTACTTACTTCATCTAATGAGTGGCACTTGATTGAAAATCTTTTAAAGCTTTTACAGCCATTTTTTAAACTCACCCAAGAAATGAGTACAGAATATAGTTTACTCTCTACTGTTATCCCAAACATGTGCATGCTTGAAAGGATTCTTTCAAAAATTGGCCAGGATGATCAAGGAGTCCAAACTACAAAAGATGAACTGTTGAAGTCATTGCGGTCACGATTTTTTGCCAATGAAAGCAATGAAAAAAGAAAGTGTCTAAATGTCTTAACAAATCGGAAGTATGCTCTAGCAACTGTCATTGATCTACGATTTAAATTTTTTTTTTTTCAAAGATCAACAAAAGGAAAATATTAAGACATGGTTAATTGAAGAAATAAATGAAATAAACAACCTAGAGAAAATTAGAGATAAATATTTTGAAGAACAGGCTCACAGCAGCGACGATTCTAATTCTTCTTCCTCCTCAACAGGAAGAAACAAGGCAAAGTTTGATGATGATCCACTCTCTGCTTGTTTCAGGGAACTAACACAAGAAAATTCAGAAAAGATACCTGGTGAGAAAAAGTTTAAAAAAAGCTGCAAGATGGCTTTATTCGCAGAAATAACAGAGGAAATTGAGCAATATGCAAAAAAACCCATATCAGACAGATGACTATCTCCACTTGAAATTTGGAAAAATGAAGAATCCTTTCCATCTCTCAAGAAAATTGCTCTAAAATGGCTAGTGACACCAGCATCTTCAGTTTTCTCAGAAAGAATGTTTTCCGAATACAGAAATATTTTTGAAGAAAAAAGTACTACTTTGCTACCAAAGCGAGGAGAGATGCTTCTTTTTATCCATCACAATGGACAAAAATTTGATTTAAACTTGTGAATCCTAGTGTCTTGAACATAGTATTAATTTTTATTGTTTAATGTGAGTTTTTACTTTTTAAGGTTTTGCTATTTTAATAATTTCACTTACCTTACTGGTATATTTGATTAGGCTATGTTTTATTTTTATATCTCAAATCTTAATAAAAGGTTTCGCTAATTCATATTTTTTCATATTGTAATTTGCAATATATATAAAAATAAAAAATAAAAATAAAAAAAATTAAAAAGTAAGGGAAGCTGGGATCTTACTATGCGTCACACTTTTAGCTGGACCAAACATTTTGCCTTTTTAGCAGTGTTAATATAGTTACATACTAGTAGTGGTACATGCTTATTTATCAATTATTTTAATTTTAGATTTTTGTACAACTATATTCAACTTTTGCTAGCTAAAGGCTATGCAAGCTAAGATTGGAAAGGGGCGGGCCCAGATGGTATTCCCATTACAAAAAAGACTATCATAAATATCCGGCTATCCGGCTGGATACAGGATACCGGATAATAGCTGTTATCTGGCCGGATAGTGGTATCCGGCACATCCCTATTGCTTGGGAGTCATTAGAATGCACTTTGTATATTAAATCCTCAAAATAATATTTGCACCCTTCACATGTCATCGTGACCAACATCTATGAAAAACTAACAGAAGTGGAACTAGAAACTTAAAAAGCCTAGCTCATATATCATGTTCTCATGATGTCACATCAAATATTGGAAGGGTAGGAAAAAATGCCCCCAAAAATGTCATAATATTCAAATCTACATAATTTGGTAAGGATGCATCTGCGAGCATAGTGACTTATATGAAAATGATGAGAAAAATATGCTTTAATATTTTATAATATTATTTGCTTTTGATATTCTGAGTACGATGAAACTCATATTATCCGAATTGGATACCCATTTCTTAGGCATATGAATAGAAACCAGGGCTGTGGAGTCGGTGATAAAATTTGCTGACTCCGACTCCAGAAATCTGACTTGCATAATTACGACTCCGACTCCGATGGAATGTTAAGGCCAAATTGATTATGATTAGCTTTATTAGGCCAATGGAGATTCATAAACAAGGCATTTCATCACCACCACATGACTCATCAGGCTACTTAGTGGCTATAACTATGCCTTAATAGCTTTTTTGGTTATTATTCATTTTTTGACCCAGTCACACCCAGCTATAACATTAACAGCAATATATATTGAATAAACAATCAAAACTGAATAAGGAAATATATATATTATCTTATGCAAATTTGTATAAAATGTACTTTTTTATAAAAAAAATATTTTCTACTTTCTAATATGTATGTATATAAATTTCAGTTAATTTGTTTATTTTGGCTACCTTTTTTGGAGATTTTCATTCAACTATAGGCTACTTTGTTTATTTTTGGCTACTTTTTCTTGATTTTGCCTACTACTATCTGTTACTCCTTAGTTTGATGATTTTCGTTCTAGAACCATGATGTCAATCTTGTGAACTTGATTTTGAAGACCTAATCCGCCTTGTTGGCCTTGATGAAGATAGGGCTACATGCATAAGGGTAATTCCAGGACAAATTTAGACAAATGAAAGTGCCAAATGTACACTCTACCATCTCCAAAATTCATGAAACTTGGTGTGAGAGTTGGTTTTGGTCCAAATTACAAAAATCTGAATTTTTTTGAAAATTGGTCAAGTTGGTCAAATTTTATGGCTTGACCAAATTTTGGTCAAATGAAAAAACCAACAATTTTCAAACGTAAATATCTCGGCTGCTAATTGTGGTAGCGTAATAAGTCTTAAATGATAAAATATGTAAAATTAACTGTAGTTTCTAAATATGTTATCATTTTTTTAGGGTTACAAAAATAATTTTTTTTTTTTTTTTTTTTTTTTTTTTTTTTGGCAGCGAAGATATTTTTTGAAAAAAAGACCAAGAATAAAAAGTTTATTTGATGTATGTACACCATAATAAGTAATAAAAAGTCAGCTTATAGTTTATTATAAGGCTCAAAACTGAGTTTGAAATTAAGTAATAAATTTTTTTTTCAGGCAATGAAGATTTATTACAGATTTGTTGGTCCAAAAAAAGACAATTTTCAAATCATATAAAAAATACATGTAGATAAACCAAAGGAGAAAAAATCTTTTAAAATATATGTACAATGTATATACATAACCTCTCTTATATTTAGGGACAGAATATATTGACAATAATAATGTTTAATTTATAAAGCGCTTATCAGAGTATAAAATACTCTTCCTAATACTACACGTACACAAGTCTTTGAGAATGAATTAAGAGAGAGTATTCTCATCTAGTGAATCCAAATTTTAGACACTAATAATATAATAATAAGAAAAAAGAATTTGAAAAGATTTTTATAACTATTAAGTAGACACACACATCTTAGATAAAAATTTTAGAAATAATATATAATCTTAAATAGTATACATTCGATAGAATTTATTTTATCATCTTTGAAAAGTTATTTAATTCTTGAAGCGGAAAAATGTATTGTATTCTTGTTCCTCCTCGTAAACTTGCTTCAATACTCCCAAATATATTTTCTGTTGGAACGTGACAAACATCATCATGCGCAGGAAAAATGTATGAGGGACATACGCCCGAAGGATGGAGAAATTTTATCAGAAAATCATCATATTCACAGTCAAAGGACTGGACTAATCCGAGCCATAGTTTATTTTCATACATACAACCCACAAAAGAGCCTGTTTCAATTTCGCGTTGAGAGACAGTATTATGTTCTTGATCTGAAGCAGAAACTCTAATGAGCTCTCTTATTTCGACTGACTGTGCACTCTGAGAGAGTGGATAAACCTTCAACGAATTCTTGGAAATTGGGACAAAGCGATGTAATTGTTGAGTACCTTTGATAGAAGTAATAGGTTCACTCAGACGTTTTTGCAAAGAAAGCTCTACATCTACAACTTCTGCCTCAGAGACGTAAAAAAAGTCAATAGCGGTTAGGAATTCTTGAGAGCAGAAATTGTAGAAGTCCTCAGCTGTTAAGATTTGATGGTCGAGAGGCCGTTGTAAGCTTTCTCTGGCGACTGCTCTTTTTACTGTTCCGCCAATACCGTCGCAGGCATTCTTCCTGTGGGATGTTGTGAAAAAATTCCACTCAGCATGAATTTTGAAGTCTGAAATGATGGTATAAATTTAGAAAATTTGTTTTATTCTTATACTGAGCCATGCATCCATCTGTGAAATAATGAATTTTAGTTAGGTTTGAATTTTGTTGTTGGATGCACAGGATTAATTTTTTGAGAAAACTATGAACCAGAATTGTATCATGCCTGCGACGGTTTGAAACGAAGCAGTAACTTTTGCAAATTAGTTTTCCTGCATTGTTTTTGGAATAATAAACGAATGGGTGCACTGTACATTGCGAGTTCTCCCAATGAAACCCCTGGGCACAATCTTGTACGATGAATGAGAAGTTTTCCGCGAAATCGCCCACCAAAACACCTTCATTTTCAGGCAGAGTTTCTTTTAGATTTTCGAAGTAACTCGACTGACATTTATTCGTGAAGTGGTGTCTTGTCAGTTGTGCAATTTTTTTGGTGAGTGATTCCACGTATTCCTCTGGAGTTTTGGTGATATCTTTTAACATACAGTGATCGACGGACACCCATTGTTTATATTTTATCTCTTCCATCGCCATGAAGTCCAAACTTTCCAAATAATTTTTGATTCCGACCTCTCGCAGGCATCTTTTGCATCGGTGCATCATACAATCTTCATTGTCCATGCCGCAGATAGATAAAGACATTAATTTTTTGTAGTCTAAATCTTTAATGCCTAATGCTGATATTTGTAATTTTGGATTTTGGTGATGCGTACATATGCAGACACTGTGAGTTCTGCTTTGTCCCGCAAGCATGCACCATGATGGTTGAAGATGAGCAAAGGTACTAAAGCCTATTTTGGGATTTTCATCATTTTTTGCATATTCAGCATATAACTCTTTCAAGCTACACAATACCAGTGTTTTTTGTTTTTTTATTTTTTCATCCTCTTCATTTATTGCAAACTTATAATCTTTGATTCCCGGGCACATCCTACTATATTCATCATTTTCATAAAACTCCTGAATGATTTTTTTTTTCATTTCAGCTGTGATGACCTTCCCTTTCATCATGTTTGGAATGTTAGGAAGAATCCCAAACTGTTTTTGAAGATTGGGGCTCTTACACACCATATACTTTGTTGCTCCAAAGAAGTCAGCAGTTTTTTCAATGGGATAGGGATACAATGATAGTATTTGTAACCTAAGATTGCGATCGTTACTTGCTTGAAATTTCTCCTTTAATTCTTCCATAACCTTTTGATACCTGAAATAGTGTATTTGACATTAAGTTTAATTAGTATATTTTTAATTAAACTTTTCATAAAATATATGTATTATATTGTCCGATTATAAAAATGTAAACAGATAAAACTTAATTTAGTATATACTTCGATGACTATTAAATTTAATTTAAAATGTCAAATTTCAATAACTATGTCTGAAAAGTAGTCTTGCCTCTCTAAATCATCTTCCAAACAACTTTTTTTGGATGGACCAGCTTCAGAATAGTCAATAGGAGCCCCATAAGCAGCTTCAAAACTTCGTTTAACCTTTTCCGTTGTCGATCTGAATTTCGTAGAAGCCTTTATCTGTTTTTGTCCTGGCTTCAATCCAGCTGTAAAACAAATTCATAAATTTAGGTTGCGTGAAATAATCAAATATTTTGTATATATGTATTCAAGTGCTGATGCTAATATTTAAAAACATAAAACTACAAATTTGGCATTAAGAAACAAATGTCCTGAATGGAGTCTCTATTATTTTATTACCTGTTTTAATAGGGCTTTCATCAAATAAAGGTAAAATATTGTCGCTGAACAAATATTTGAATTGCCTGTCTTGAATGACAAAGTCTTCCAATGGTGGTGGATTCGTGGAATCGCTACTGCTTCGCTCCATACATTCGTTAAGTATGTCTGGCTCAGGTATTGGTGCAGGTTCCGGCTCTCTGGATGAACATTGAACATGTTCTAATACAATTTGGCTTCTTTTTAATTGTGACATAGCAATTGCTGCATAGTAATTGATTTTCTTCCAAAATTCCATAGCTTGCAGCTGCCATGGCTGAGTTTACTTTTTTGATGTTACAGAAAATTCTTCTTGAGTGTATTTTCATAGGATCGCAACAAAATTTTGTGTTTTGAGGTTAGGTTAAGTTATGGTAGGTTAGGTTAAGTTATGGTAGGTTAGGTTAAGTTATGGTAGGTTAGGTTAAGTTATGGTTTGGGTTATGGTTATGGTTATGGTTTGGGTTATGGTTATGGTTTGGGTTATGGTTTGGGTTATGGTTTGGGTTATGGTTATGGTTTGGGTTATGGTTATGGTTTGGGTTATGGTTATGGTTTGGGTTATGGTTATGGTTTGGGTTATGGTTATGGTTTGGGTTATGGTTATGGTTTGGGTTATGGTTATGGTTTGGGTTATGGTTATGGTTTGGGTTATGGTTATGGTTTGGGTTATGGTTATGGTTTGGGTTATGGTTATGGTTTGGGTTTGGGTTATGGTTATGGTTTGGGTTATGGTTTGGGTTATGGTTATGGTTTGGGTTATGGTTATGGTTATGGTTATGGTTTGGGTTATGGTTATGGTTATGGTTATGGTTTGGGTTATGGTTTGGGTTATGGTTTGGGTTATGGTTTGGGTTATGGTTTGGGTTATGGTTTGGGTTATGGTTTGGGTTATGGTTTGGGTTATGGTTTGGGTTATGGTTTGGGTTATGGTTTGGGTTATGGTTTGGGTTATGGTTTGGGTTATGGTTTGGGTTATGGTTTGGCACGAATGCAAACTTTTCTTATCAATTTTGAGGTGTTTTGCACGAATCTGCCATCTGTTTCCTTTGCAAATGCGTAGTTTTTGAGATGACTATATCTCGAAAACTATGCATTTGCACAGAAAACGGATGACAGATTCGTGCAGAACACCTCAAAATTGACCAGAAAAGTTTGCTCTCATAATAAAGAGACTGGGTCAAAAAACGAATAATTACCACCTTTTTTTTCTCTATTCAAAAATTATAATAAATCTCAAAATACAAACTGATTGAAGCTTAAACAAAATAAGATTATTATTGGTTTAGCAAATTAATAAGATGTTTTTGTATTATTATAAACATCCGTAATAAAATATACTAACCTAAACTGAATTTGTTCTTAAAAAAAGGATTGCTTCCATTAAATCATCTTTCAGTGATGCTTATCAAAATTATCAAATTGAAATCTAAAAATCTGAAAAAGATTTAGGGTTGCTAACCGTAATTGATAAAAACATCCAATCCTTTGCCTTCATCTAGGGCACATGATGAATCAAGTTCTCAGTCAAAATCACACGAATGGCACATCATAATTCTATCACAAACACCACTAAACTGAATCCAATTAGAAAAAAAAAATAGCCAGAACAAAACCCAACCAACTATTAAGTCGCAGAATAGTGAAAAAATAGCCCAATCAGGAAAAATATTTTATGAAAAAAAGTACATTTGAACAAATTTGCATGACATAAGATATACGGTATATTTTCTTAGTCAGTTTTGAATGGCAATTCAATATATTGTACTGTTTTAACCATTCGTGAGTGGGTGAAAAGATGAATATTAACCTCAAGATGTTTTATATGGATCTAGAGGATCTTAGTTGCTGCTTGTCTACTTATATATACAGTATCGTACCTTACAATAGTTTTGCAGACCTGAATGATCAGGTTGTCTACTTTCTCATATGCTATATGTATATTAGGGTTATGACATTTTTATAACCATGTTCTTGTATCATAAATCGATGAACTTTTGCCCCCTGACAATGAAAATAACAGTTTTTTCGATATATTTTGAAAAAATCACCCCAAAATAAAAAAGAAAAAATTAATAAAATAATAAATAGAAATTTGCATGTTTATTTCACAATTATTATACATAAACATATATTATATTATACAACATTATACCTATAAAATACATATTAATTATACAAATACAATATTATACATTTACTCTATTATTGTTTTAATTGTTTTACTTATTGCTTAAAATAAACCTGTGATTAAGGTTCTTTATTTTTACAGTTTACGTAAAGTTCTTGCATCACCTTAATGGCACGTTCCGCACATTGGTTGCTCCTTGGTATAGCTATTGCAGATGGGTCTCTGTTTCAGAGTATTTAGTGCTTTTTGGTATTGTTGCAAGATATTGGACAATTTATGATCATCTTTCTTTCTCAAATATACTAATATACTATATTTGCTTTCAGGGTGAAATTTTTTTTTAATTCTGAAGAATTAGGCCCTTTTTTATTGTTTTCAAGCAAAAGTTCATCGATTGATGATACAGGAAACAATATTTATGACAAAATTAAAAAGTCATAACCCTAATGTATATATTAAACTGTCTTGCCTCACTCGTGATTTGGCGTATTGACCATCTAGAAATTCTAAAAAGATATTTTCTTTTTAGGACCCTCCACCCGCTGCATTTTTGATGGTGGAAAGTCGTATTTTGAAAGACCCCTAGTATAATATCTATTAGGGTGTCAATTTTGGGGGTGAAATGACTAAATTGAAAATCATGTGATTTGGTAGCAATTTAATGTAATCATTTGGCATACAAAATAATATCCTTGCTTCAAAAACAATAAAAAAATAACTCCTACCTACATCAATTTTAATTAAAAAATTTAATTTTTCCGTAAATTCGTAACAAAATAACAAATGTGCGCAAACATCCTATTGTGGTGGGATTTGATTTAACCTAATGGCTGCACCACGAATAAGAATTTTTCTTTTAAATTTAAGGCCTCCACAAAAACCAGGCTGCTTACCTTGAAGGGTTGTTGAATCCAGGCTCACCGCCCAGACCTCCAATTCCACAACTGCTGGCTCGTACCGCCAACAGTTTCTCACTTGTTTCACAGGTCTTGCCAGAATAGCTTTCTTCTGTTAGTGTTTCAATATCTCCAGCATCCCCTTCCTAACAGAACTTAAAGTTCCCTTGGTCCAATAATGGTCTTCAGCCTCTCAGACAAATCCAGCCTGAATTTAGTTTCCTCTGTTATGTTCTTTATTTTCTCTTGTCAAAGTCAGGGCTGTGGAGTTGGTGATAAAATTTGCTGACTCCAACTCCGACTCCAAAAATTTTAACATTGACTCCAGAAATCTGACTTGCATAATTACGACTCCGACTCCAAAAATTTTAACACTGACTCCAGAAATCTGACTTGCATAATTACGACTCCGACTCCAATAGAATGTTAAGCCCAAATTGATTACGATTAGCTTTATTAGGCCAATGGAGATTCATAAACAAGGCATTTCATCACCACCACATGACTCATCAGGTTACTTAGTGGCTATAACTATGCCTTAATGGCTTTTTTTCTCTATTCAAAAATTATAATAAATCCCAAAATACGAACTGATTGAAGCTTAAACAAAATAAGATTATTATTGGTTTAGCAAATTAATAAGATGTTTTTGTATTATTATAAACATCTGTAACAAAATGTACTAACCTAAACTGAATTTGTTCTTAAAAAAAGGATCGCTTCCATTAAATCTTTCAGTGATGCTTATTGAAATCTAAAAATCTGAAAAAGATTTAGGGTTACTAGTACAAAATTTTTAAATTTCCTTATTATTAATTATGTTAATTAATTAATTATAATCCTTATTAATTATAAGCAACTATATTTATATATTATTTATATATTATATTATATATTATATTATATATTAAAACATTAGGTTAAATCTATTTTATTCGTAAAATTGAGCTAGGCCTAGGTCTAGGCTGCTATGGTTATATAATTGAAGTATTTGCTCTGACTCCACAGCCTGGGTCAAATTACACACTTGAATTATTTTTTTATTTACATTTCCACACACGTGCCCAATTGGTTCCCCCACTTCTCAAAACTTGAGTTTTGACACACACACCGACACTTTTAAACCTCAGAAGCATCTCTTTTACTAAATTTGTTTATTCTTTTTTGTTTGCTAAAATGTTTTAATAAACAAGTACTTTATTATCCGTGGATCAAATGTAGAATTCGGACCCCAGCCTTCTTTAGTTAGCTTTATAAGGCTAACTAACGAAAATATCATGACCTAACCTAACCAATCATCAAGGGCGTACAGTTAACCTAATGATTGGTTAGGTTAGGTCGTGATATTTTCGTTAGTTAGCCTTATAAAGCTAACTAAAGAAGGCTGGGGTCCAAATTCTACATTTGATCATTATCCGTTTACTAACAGGGTTTAACAAGTGACTGTCCAACTCTCTCTCTTTTTCCCATACTAATTTAATAAAACTGTTTTATTCCTCATTCCTTGTTTACAAGTTTAACATTTCTTTATATATAACTTATTGTTTATTCTTTTTGTTTATTACTAAGATATTAACAATTTAGTACTTAGTTTATTATTTATTACTATCTTTCTACTTAATAGTTTATCTTAATGTTTATTTACTTATTACTATTTTGTTATAATATACTTATTCTTTATTTAGTTACTTCTTAGTAGTTATTGTTTCAAATGTTTATTGTTTACTTATTTCACCTACAGACTATACAATGGTGTCCCACAGGACTCCATACTCTCTCCAACCCTCTTCAACCTTTTCATGCACAACCTCCCACAACCTCTCTCCCCCCCCATGTCCACGTTTCCTCCTATGCAGATGACCTGGCCATAACAGCACAACACCATAACTGTAACACCACCACACGCCTGATCCAGCAGTACAGTACCAATCTGGAACTCTGGCTGACTAATAATAGGATGTCAGCATCCCCTCAAAAATCCTCCATCACCCTCCTAACCTCAGACTGCCACGAGTCCCAAGCACACCCGAGAGTCACCCTCATGGGACATCCCCTACCTCTAAACAAAACCCCAACAATCCTTGGCCTCACCCTAGACACACACATGTCCTTTTCCCCTCACATATCAAACATTTGCTCCAAAGCAACAAAAAAACTCAACGCTCTCAGAACACACACCTCCACAACATTCGGTCAGCAGAAGGAATCCCTTAGTATCCTATACAAACAGTTTGTACGTACTACCCTAACTTACGCTGCCCCCGCCTGGTCCCTGTCCATCTCCCACACAAACCAGAAAAAGATACAGACCACACAAAACAGAGGTCTCAGAAGCATTACTGGCTGCCTCCGAACCATACCCATCCCACATCTACATGCAGATACGAAAATACTCCCCATCGAACACCACATGAACATGACAGGGACTCAATTCTTCTCCAGAGCACTGGCCCCAGACCACCCCACAACAAAAAATGTACTCCTGCTGCTCACTATTCGCAGCTACTGAACAATATCCCCCCTCCTCCCCTAAACATCAACCCCATTAAACATCAACCCCATTAAACATCTCCACACAGAATTCACCCGGAAATACCTACTCAACCAACCACACAACACTCCTTCACGACCACCCCTCCCTCCAACAATACAGACACAGACTCCACCTAGCTGACACCTCCACATGTCAAAAATGCTACCTCCACCCTGAGGACAGAACACCTACTCTTACACTGCCATACTCTCTCTCAACAAAGACACAACTTCAACATTACCTCTCTACGAGACCTATGGACCCGTCCCACGGTGGTCGCGGGATACCTGAGTGCCACCGGGTTCGCATAAGAGAACCCAGGGGCCACGAAGTAAGTTAATAATTATTCATTCTTTATTATTTACTTTTTATACGTATTTAAGACTTATTGGTTATTCTTTTTGCTGGAAAGAAAGAGAGAACCATTAAAATCCTATCTATAACAAGTATTTCATTGAAAAATTAAAGAAATTTAATATATAAATAATAATCAAGGCCAGGGGGGAAAGGGTTCACCCTCCACACTATCAACATTTAAAGTGGCAATAAGATATCATTCAGAGTCTTTATTTGAAAGTAAACAATGCAGTCATGTCCTTTTTGCTGCGGTTCCTTGACAATCAGCATTTGGCTTGCTACTTGCGCTTTGATGTAGCCTTCTTGCCTCTCGTGACTGTAAACTTGACTAGCTGCTTCTGCAACCATTTTCACACATCTCTCCACACACTGAGTGTGAGAAGGCCACTTTGGCACTTGCATTAGGGCCTCTTTAAGGGTAATTCTACGAGAAATAGACAAATGAAGTACTCGGTAACCTCTTCAAAATTCATGAAACTTGGTGTGAGGGTTGGTTTAGGTCCAAATTATAAATTTCTGAATTTTTTTGAAAATTGGTCAAGTTGGTCAAATTTTGGTCAAATGAAAAAACCAATAATTTTCAAACGTAAATATCTCAGCTCCTAATTGTGGTAGTGTAGTAAGTCTTAAATGATAAATATGTAAAATTAACTGTAGTTTCTAAATATGTATCATTTTTTTAGGGTCACAAAAATAAAATGATTTTTTGGAAAGTTTTTTTTTTTTTTTTTTTGCAGCGAAGATATCATTTTTCGAAAAAAAGACCAGGCATAAAAAATGTTTATTTGATGTATGTACACCATAATAAGTAATAAAAAGTCAGCTTATCGACGATTATTATGAAAAAAAAAGACTTAAAAAAAAATCCTCTAAATTTTAACCATTTTTTGCTTTCTTTCCAGATTTTCAGTATTACCTAATTTTCTAGTATACGCAAATTTACCTAACCCTTAAAATGCCTCAAAACACAATTTTGTTGCGATTCTATGAAAAAACACTCAAGAAGAATTTTCTGTAACATCAAAAAAGTAAACTCTGCCATGGCAGCTGCAAGCTATGGAATTTTGGAAGAAAATCAATTACTATGCAGCAGTTGCTATGTCACAATTAAAAAGAAGCCAATTGTATTAGAACATGTTCAATGTTCATCCAGAGAGCCGGAACCTGCACCAATACCTGAGCCAGACATACTTAACGAATCTATGGAGCAAGCAGTAGCGATTCCACAAATCCACCACCATTGGAAGAATTTGTTGTTCAAGACAGGCAATTCAATAAGGATTTGCTCAGCGACAATATTTTACCTTTATTTGATGAAAGCCCTATTAAAACAGGTAATAAAACAATAGACTCCGTTCAGGACATTTGTTTCTTAATGCCAAATTTGTAGTTTTCTGTTTTTAAATATTAGCATCAGCAATTGAATACATATGTACAAAATATTTGATATTTGATTATTTCACGCAACCTAAATTTCTGAATTTGTTTTATAGCTGGATTGAAGCTGGGACAAAAACAGATAAAGGCTTCTACGAAATTCAGATCGACAACGGAAAAGGTTAAACGAAGTTTTGAAGCTGCTTATGGGGCTCCTATTGACTATTCTGAAGCTGGTCCATCCAAAAAAAGTTGTTTGGAAGATGATTTAGAGAGGCAAGACTACTTTTTGGACATAGTTATTGAAATTTGACATTTTAAATTAAATTTAATAGTCATCGAAGTATATACTAAATTAAGTTTTATCTGTTTACATTTTTATAATCGGACAATATAATACATATATTTCATGAAGAGTTTAATTAAAAATATACTAATTAAACTTAATGTCAAATACACTTTATTTCAGGTATCAAAAGGTTATGGAAGAATTAAAGGAGAAATTTCAAGCAAGTAACGATCGCAATCTTAGGTTACAAATACTATCATTGTATCCCTATCCCATTGAAGAAATTGCTGACTTCTTTGGAGCAACAAAGTATATGGTGCGTAAGAGCCGCAATCTTCAAAAACAGTTTGGGATTCTTCCTAACGTTCCAAACATGATGAAAGGGAAGGTCATCACAGCTGAAATGAAAAAAATCATTCGGGAGTTTTATGAAAATGACGAATATAGTAGGATGTGCCCGGGAATCAAAGATTATAAGTTTGCAATAAATGAAGAGGGTAAAAAAATAAAAAAACAAAAAAGACTGGTATTGTGTAACTTAAAAGAGTTATATGCTGAATATGCAAAAAATGATGAAAATCCCAAAATAGGCTTTAGTACCTTTGCTCATCTTCGACTGTCTTGGTGCGTGCTTGCGGGACAAAGCGGAACTCAGTGTCTGCGTATGTACGCATCACCAAAATCCAAAACTACAAATATCAGCGTTAGGCATTAAAGATTTAGACTACAAAAAAATAATGTCTTTATCCATCTGCGGCCTAGACAATGAAGATTGTATGATGCACCGATGCAAAAGATGCCTGCGAGAGGTCGGAATCAAAAATTATTTGGAAAGTTTGGACTTCATGCTGATGGAAGAGATAAAATATAAACAATGGGTGTCCATCGATCACTGTATGTTAGAAGATATCACCGAAACTCCAGAGGAATACGTGGAATCACACACCAAAAAAATTGCACAACTGACAAGACACCTCTTCACGAATAAATGTCAGTCGAGTTACTTCGAAAATCTAAAAGAAACTCTGCCCGAAAATGAAGGTGTTTTGGTGGGTGATTTCGTGGAAAACTTCTCATTCATCGTACAAGATTGTGCCCAGGGGTTTCATTGGGAGAACTCGCAATGTACAGTGCACCCATTCATTTATTATTCCAAAAACAATGCAGGAAAACTAATTTGCAAAAGTTACTGCTTCGTTTCAAACCGTCGCAGGTATGATACAATTCTGGTTCATAGTTTTCTCAAAAAATTAATCCTGTGCATCCAACAAAAAAATTCAAACCTAACTAAAATTTATTATTTCACAGATGGATGCGCGGCTCAGTATAAGAATAAAACAAATTTTCTAAATTTATGCCATCATTTCGAAGACTTCAAAATTCATGCTGATTGGAATTTTTTCGCAACATCCCACAGGAAGAATGCCTGCGATGGTATTGGCGGAACGGTAAAAAGAGCAGTCACCAGAGAAAGCTTACGATGGCCTCTCGACCATCAAATCTTAACAGCTGAGGACTTCTACAATTTCTGCTCTCAAGAATTCCTAACCGCTCGCTATTGACTTTTTTTATGTCTCTGAGGCAGAAGTTGTAGATGTAGAGCTTTCTTTGCAAAAACATCTGAGTGAACCTATTACTTCTATCAAAGGTACTCAACAATTACATCGCTTCGTCCCAATTTCCAAGAATTCGTTGAAGGTTTATCCACTCTCTCAGAGTGCACAGTCAGTCGAAATAAGAGAGCTCATTAGAGTTTCTGCTTCGGATCAAGAACAATACTGTGTCTCAACGCGAAATTGAAACAGGCTCTTTTGTGGGTTGTATGTATGAAAATAAACTATGGCTCGGATTAGTCCAGTCCTTTGACTGTGAATATGATGATTTTCTGATAAAATTTCTTCATCCTTTGGGCATATGTCCCTCATACATTTTTCCTGCGCAAGATGATGTTTGTCACGTTCCAACAGAAAATATATTTGGGAGTATTGAAGCAAGTTTACGAGGAGGAACAAGAATACAATACATTTTTCCGCTTCAAGAATTAAATAACTTTTCAAAGAAGATAAAATAAATTCTATCAAATGTATACTATTTAAGATTGTCTATATAATATTTCTAAAATTTTTATCTAAGATTTGTGTATCTACTTAATAGTTATAAAAATCTTTTCAAATTCTTTTTTCTTATTATATTATTAGTGTCTAAAATTTGGATTCACTGGATGAGAATACTGTCTCTTAATTCATTCTCAAAGACTTGTGTACGTGTAGTATTAGGAAGAGTATTTTATACTCTGATAAGTGCTTTATAAATTAAACATTATTATTGTCAATATATTCTGTCAATATATTGTCATTAGAGTCTGTAAATAATGCGTGCGGATGGACAGATCTCTTATTATAATATAGATTCATTGAGGTTGTATTATATGGTCTAACGTAATTATTGAGTCTTATAAAAGTTCATTCAAAATTTCTACGACATTTTTCAACAGTTTTCAAGGAAAATAAATTATGCATATTTCGAAGGAAAATAGGCTTCAACGTAATTTGAGGAATCATCGAGCAAGACAGATCAAGAAAGGAGATTTTAACTACTTTGATATAATATTTGGAATGGATCATGAGAATATTTCTGATTTGAAGGGAATGGCTCCTAAAAACTCTAAGGCTAGTCTTGAACTCTTTGGTTCCTATGATCCTGAGAAAGAACTAATAATAAGAGATCCTTATGATGATGATGGCGATGAAGGCTTTGAAAAATGCTTTGAACAGTGAATGAGATGTTCAAAAGGATTTCTTAATTCTTTGGGACTCTGAGTATGCTATTAAAGGAATTATTTATCATTCTGGAAATTATAATTAGTAGTGTATTGTTTCAGGCTTGGCGTCAGGAAGGGCATCCGGCTGTAAAAAAAAGCCCTGCCAAAACCAAACATGACTTCGTTCAAATTTAACTTCGGAAAATGCTAGGGCATCCCCCGGAAGCGACGCGCAGGGGCCTTGCCTAACTCCTGTGAGAAATATCCTGGACAAGACGTGGAAAGAGGAGTTAGTGAGCATCGGAAGGAAAAGCGACAGGGTAATGAGCGTGAAGTTGGGAGCAGGTAGTACAGTGCTGAACATGGTGTTTACATATGCACCACAAGTAGGATGTGCAGATGAAGAGAAAGAAGAGTTTTGGAGACATCTGGATGAAGTGCTACAGGCGGTACTGCAGGGAGAAAGAGTGTTTGTAGGAGGGGACTTGAATGGGCACATCGGAATGGAGAGGGGGGCCTTGTCTAGGATACACGGTGGTTGGGGTGTAGGAGAGATGAACGCAGGAGGAGGAAGCATTCTAGACTTCGCACTAGCAAGTGATATGGCAATTGTTAACACTTTCTTTAAAAAGACAGCCGACCAGTATATCACCTACAAAAGCGGAGGAAGCGAGTCAAATTGATTTTCTCCTATGCAGAAGGAACCATCTAGGAGAGGTGAAAAATTGTAAGGTGATAAAAGGAGAAAGTGTATCAGCCCAACACCGGCTTGTAGTTCTGGATTGCGAGGTTAAGGGTACTAAGAGAGGGAAACAACAAGGAATGCCAAAAATTAAATGGTGGAAATTGAAAGATGAACATCTGAAAACTCAGTTTAAAGAACGTGTGATGAGTGAGGTAATACCTAAGGAAAATGCAAATAAATGGTGGGAGGAAAATAGTAAAATCATTAGACATGTAGGGGAGGAACTCCTTGGAAAATCATCTGGGAAGGGAGCTCCTCAAGATAAAGAGTCGTGGTGGTGGAATCAGGAAGTGCAGGAGAAAGTAAAGAAGAAAAAAGCGAAGAAAAAGTCGGATTCATCGGGCAGCGAAGAGGATAAAGTGGCAACAAAAACAGCCAACAAGGAAGCGAAGAAGGCAGTCGCACAGGTAAAGGCGAGCATATTAAATGAAATTTATGAAGAGTTGGAAACATCGGTGGGAGAGAAAAAGATATATGGGCTGGCGAAAAGGAGGAATAGAGCGACTAAAGACCTAACACAAATAAAACAGATTAAAGATGGAGAAGGACGTGTACTGAGCGATGAGACTGAAATAAAGAATAGGTGGAAAGTGTATTTCGAAAAACTGTTAAACGAGGAAAATGAGAGGAGTTTTTGGAGAAGGGACTATGAATGAGAGGGATACACCAGGGATTAGTAGGGAAGAGGTGAAGAGAGCCTTAAAGAAGATGAAGAGTGGAAAGGCGACAGGACTGGATGAAATACCAGGAGAAGTGTGGAAAAGCCTGGGGGAGGACAGAGGAAATGTCTTGTGGGATCTACTGAGGAAGGTTTACGATCAGGGAAAGATGCCAGACACGTGGAGGGACAGTGTAATCGTACCAATATACAAAGAAAAGGGTGACATCCAAGATTGTGGAAACTATCGTGGTATAAAGCTGTTGTCACAAACAATGAAAATATGGGAAAGAGTTATAGAAAAGAGAATAAGATATGAAACAGAGATTGGTGAACAGCAGTTTGGTTTTATGCCTGGAAGAGGGACAACTGATGCCATCTTTATTGTTCGACAAATGTTGGAAAAGTTTGGAGAAAAACAGGAAAAGCTACACCTGGTTTTTATAGACCTTGAAAAGACATATGACAGGGTACCAAGAGAGGAGGTGTGGAGGTGCATGAGGGAAAAGGATGTGTCGGAGAAGTATGTAAGGTTAGTGAAGGATATGTATGAAGGAGCAAGGACGCAAGTAAGAACATGCGTTGGACTGATGGAAAAATTTACTGTGAAAGTGGGATTACATCAAGGCTCGTCTCTAAGTCTGTACATCTGGTTTCATCGTACCAGCACCTTGGGACATGTTATTTGCAGATGATATAGCCTTCATAGACACCACCAGAGAAGGAGTAGAGCAGAAATTGGAATGATGGAGAAGGGCAATGGAGGATAGAGGGCTTAAGATCAGTCGAAAGAAGACGGAGTATATGATTTTTAATGGAGAAGAGGGAATCCGGGATGTAACACTACTCGGCGAGAAGCTTAAAAGGGTAAACACTTTTAAATATTTAGGTTCCTATATGGCATCAGACAGTACGCTTGACTCTGAAATTAACTACGGTATAGAATCCAAGCAGGATGGAGAAATTGGAAGAATGCTTCGGGTGTGTTATGTGACAAAAAGATCAACGCAAGAGTGAAGGGAAAGGTGTATAAAACAGTGGTGAGACCTGCGATGTTGTACAGAGCGGAGGCCTGGCCCATCAAAAAGGCCCAGGAGAAGAAGTTGGAGTTAGCAGAAATGAGGATGTTGAGATGGATATGTGGAGTTATGAGGTTGGATAGGATTAGAAATGAAAGGATTAGAGGAATGACTAAAGTGGTGGAAATATCAAAGAAAGTTCAAGAGAGAAGGCTACAATGGTACAGCCATGTGATGAGAAGGGAGGAAAATTATGTAGGGAAGAGGGTTATGGACATGGAGGTGGAAGGGAGAAGGAGGAGAGGCAGGCCAAGAAGAAGATGGAGAGATTGTGTGGA
This sequence comes from Bathynomus jamesi, assembly GCA_023014485.1. Taxonomy (NCBI): domain Eukaryota; kingdom Metazoa; phylum Arthropoda; class Malacostraca; order Isopoda; family Cirolanidae; genus Bathynomus; species Bathynomus jamesi. The sequence continues at coordinate 424,515 of JAJOZX010003331.1, forward strand.
GGGAGATTTCAGGGAAAAGGGTTTGGTTGGGGATGAATATGAGGACTGGGGTGAATGGAGGCGGATGGTCAGAAATAGCGACCCCGTATAGAGACGGGAAAAGCTACAGAAGAAGATTGTCAATATATTCTGTCCCTAAATATAAGAGAGGTTATGTATGTACATTGTACATATATTTTAAAAGATTTTTTCTCCTTTGGTTTATCTACATGTATTTTTTATATGATTTGAAAATTCTCTTTTTTTGGACCAACAAGTCTGTAATAAATCTTCGTTGTCTGAAAAAAAATTTTATTACTTAATTTCAAACTCAGTTTTGAGCCTTATAATAAACTATAAGCTGACATTTTATTACTTATTATGGTGTACATACATCAAATAAACATTTTTTATTCTTGGTCTTTTTTTTGAAAAATGATATCTTCGCTGCCAAATCGCAAAAAAAAAAATTTGACATTTTTTCTAAAAAAAATCATAATTTTATTTTTGTTACCCTAAAAGAATGATACATATTTAGAAACTACAGTTAATTTTACATATTTTATCATTTAAGACTTATTACGCTACCACAATTAGCAGCTGAGATATTTACGTTTGAAAATTGTTGGTTTTTTCATTTGACCAAAATTTGGTCAAGCCATAAAATTTTACCAACTTGACCATTTTTCAAAAAAATTCAGATTTTTGTAATTTGGACCAAAACCAACCCTCACACCAAGTTTCATGAATTTTGGGAGATGGAGTGTACCTTTGGCACTTTCATTTGTCTATTTGTCTTGGAATTACCCTTAAGTTGTGTTAAATCTTTGTTTGTTATACATGTCAGTGATGGCTCCAAAACTTCCAAACTCAAGTTAACTAATTCTGACAATTTCGTGGCATTAACGTTTATTGGAGGTACCTTCCTTGTCTGAACAGAGCAGTCTCCCAGCTGGTCATCATCTAGTGATGTTCCTCTAAGCTTTAGAATGATTCCCACAGCCTCAGTTCGCTCTTTGGTACATTGGCTGCAGAGTATTGCTTGCAAAACTGCCTCTGGCCTAGCATACCAAGCGGACCTTCTCACCACAGGTAACACGATGTCTACCACTACTTTCCTTTGGGTTCTCAGTAGTTGTAATTGAAACAAGATGTGGTTGGGTGGCCAGAGGTGGGGAGTCGGGAGTCGGTAAAAATGACTGACTCCTGACTCTTTGATTCAATTTCTATATGCCAACAATTTACCAGAATACTACTCTGCCCTAAATAAATATCTTCCTGAACTAATTCTAGATTCACATTTCCACATTTGATTTATTGTTCTGGTAAATCTTAGCAAATGAATTTCATATTTCTATTTTAGGATACTAGGTACAGTCAACCCTCGTTATAACGGACTAATAGGGGGGAAAAGGTGTCCGTTATAGCCGATTGTCCTATATAACCAACGGTACTGGTAACTACGGTATATGTATACGATATGGTAATGGAGATACTATATACAGTACTGTGCACTGTCTGCTGAACACGATACATGATAAATGATACAGAAAATAATGAAATATAATAAAAATATAAAAGTTAGCTTCTCCTTGGCCTTACGAATGTCGGAAACAGTTTGCTTTTTCACGCCATACTCCGCGCACACCTTGACCACCGAAGCACCCGCCTCTAACTTCTTGATTAATTCCAGCTTCTGGGTCACTGACAGGGTCACACTGTGGTGGGATTCGGAGTAACCTAACGGCTGCACCACGAATAAGAATTTTTTCTTTTGTTTAAGAACTCCACAAAACCAGGCTGCTTACCTTGAAGGGTTGTTGGATCCAGGCTCGCTGCCCAGACCTCCGATTCCACGACTGCTGGCTCCCGCCACCAACAGTTTCTTACTTGCCAGAATAGCTTCCTTCTGTTAGTGGTTCACTATCTCCGGCATCCCCTTCCTAACAGAACTTAAAGTTCCCTTGGTCCAATAACGGTCTTCAGCCTCAGACAAATCCAGCCTGACTTTAGTTTCCTCTGTTATGTTCTTTATTTTCTCTTGTCAAATTACCCTCTTAAACTATATTTTTTATTATTTATATTTCCACACATGCGCCAATTGGTTCCCTCCACTTCTCAAAACTCGAGTTTTGACACACACGCCGACACTTTTAAACCTCAGAAGCGTCTCTTTTACTAAATTTGTTTATTCTTCTTTTCATTATTTGTTTGTTTGTTAAAATATTAACAATTTTGTACTTTATTATTCATTTACTAACAGGGTTTAACAAGCGACTGTCCAACTCTCACTCTTTTTCCCATACTAATTTAATAAAACTGTTTTATTCCTCATTCCTTGTTTACAAGTTTAACATTTCTTTATATAACTTATTGTTTAGTCTTTTCATTCATTAAAATATTAACATTAACATATCTTATAACATTATTTCTTTATTTATTTGTTTGCTAATATTAAAATTTAGTACTTAATGTTTATTATTTATTATCTTAATGCTTAATAGTTTACTACTATCTTTCTAATTTCTTATAACAATCATCATTCTTATTCATTATTTATTTGCTGGAAAGAGAGAGAGAACCATTAAAATCCTTTCTATAAAATATTTCATTAAAAAATCAAAGAAATTTAATATATAAATAATAATAATCAAGGCCAGGGGGAAAGGGCTGAGAACTAAAAGGGGAAAGGGTTCACCCTCCACATCTTCCCCCCCCCCCAAGCTCCTTTCCATCTGTCTGGCCATATAGCCTACACACCTACTATATTACCCTAATATGGTTCTCTCTTCCTTTCCTTACAATTTTTATACCAAAATATTTATTAACAAATTATTTACATAGATACCCTCTTTTTTTTTCCGAAAAATAATTTTTTCAATTTTCAAATATATATATATATATATATATATATATATATATTATCTATATATTATATATATATATATATATATATATATATATTTTTTTTTTACAAAAAATAATTTTCAATTTTATTTTATTTTTTTTTATTTTTATTTTTTTTTCAAAAATAATTGTTTTCAATTTTAAATCTTTTTAAATCATTAATTACATACATGGCTATCATAAGAAAAACATATTTACAAATTTACTTTATAAATCATTTATTTATTTAAATTATAATTCAGTTATTTAATAATCTTTATATTTAACAAATACAGTAAACATTCAAACATTCAATATTTAGGACTAACAGCTGGCTAACAATTACTTTCTCTTTAATAATTTACGTTATACTAAAAAAATATACCTACAATTTAATTTTTTAATAGTTATTTACAATAGTTATTTACAATACCAGGAATGAGGTTGAAACCTGCAAAGCAGCAAATCACCAGAGGCAGGTATCAGCAGGTCTGGGAACTCACCCAGGCACCTTCCTCCTTCAATCACAGCCCAGCTTCTGGCCTCAAAATGTAGGCTGCCACCTGGTTGAATTTCCAACCACTCACTCTTTCACACATCATACAATACTACTATTTTTTTTTCCTACAGAACACTACGCCAATACTTTATACTACATTACCATCACCACTCCCTAAACACTGTTGCACTTTCTCTATCATTCTAACCCATCTACTTTTAATATCTTCTCTAATACTACTTGTTAATTCTACATCTAAGCTTTTATTCAACACATTTTCTTCTATATCAAGCAATAACATTCTCACTTCCTCACAAAAATCAATCACATTCATTCTCTTCCTCATTCTTTCATTTATACTTCCTTCACCTCTATCTACTCCCCATTCATCCCTCACACTTTCCATTAAGGTCACAATACTTTGCTCAGTTACACTCCTTTCTATCTCACATACATTTTCCCTTTCACTCTCAAGAATTGTAAATCCCACACTCTTCATGCCCCCTCCCTGACACAATCTTTCCACTTCTGAGTGAAGAAGATTTCCCTTCTTCTCCTCTTCTCCTCCACCCTTGGAAAATCCCAGAAAAGAAAGGCCCTCAAGGTCTGAGACCCCAAAACCCTCAAACAAGAATTCCCCGGATGGACCAGGCTGGCACCATGAACCACCAAAGTCCCGAACATCCCATTCTAACTCTGCCTCACCCGCGGCTGTTCCAGAGTCCAACTGGGAATCCTTCAGCTCATATACTTCACCTATCTGCCTAGCTTTCTCACCTTTCATTCCCTTTCTTCTCACCTTTTTCTTCCTTTTTGCCCGCTTTGACAAAATCAAGAACTCCAGATCTGCATCCATCCATTCATCCTGGATTCCCATCATGTTCTTGGTTTCTAGCGCTTTCTTTTGTTCCATCCTCTCACACATATCATACATTGGGTGACATATGATGTACTCTGGAGGTATTCGCCATTCGCACAACTGCCGATGATGTGCTCTTACTTCTTCACACTGTCCATTCTCTTGCTCCCTCTCAATCACATACGTTACCCCATTCTCCCATACCTTTTTCACCACAAATGGACCCTCAAACTTTTGCACCAACTTATACTCATTCCTTCTTCCAGCCTCATGCACCTCTTTCAAAACAAGCTCACCAACACCAAATGACCAAAAATGCACACCAGCCTCTCTCCATCTATCACATGTATTCTCATTTAATCGTATATCCTTTTGCACAAACCTTCCAAATGTAGACACATACCTTCTTGGGGAAGTTTGAATGGCTGAGTGGTATGTCGAATTGTAGCACCAGGCAATTCTTGCCAACTCAGCATCCCACTCAGCCCCTTCCTCAGTACATACACGCTAGGGTGCATCAAACGCCCTTAGGTTCTTGGATTTTAATGTCTATTCTCTCAAATGTTACACTTGTTGCTAGAAGTGTGTATGCCAAAAATTAATTAAATCGGAGGTGGTCCTGGGTGGCCACCAGTCACTTTTATATTTTCGCAGCAATTTTCGGGGGCCACGCTATGTAAAAATATCTATTTTTTTTATTTACCAACCAGTTGACTACTTACATTGTTTCTTTTAATATAGAGTTGCTAAGGGGTGATTTACATAACATTTGAGAGAATAGACATTAAAATCCAAGAACCTAAGGGCGTTTGATGCACCCTAAAGGGGTGATTTACATAAAACATGTACCATAAACGAAACTTCACTTATAGTCTAATAATATCCTTTATTGTCTTTCAGAAACAATGGAAGCTAAGAAGACCAGATTAGCAAGTGCCATTTTTGGTCTTGGCAATGCTCTTACAGAAGGAGATGGTACATTGACAGGAGTCCGCCTCCCAACTTGCCGGCAGGTTCTTCGATGCGTGATGTGGCACATCCAGAAAGAAATATGTGAAGGCAAACAAACACAGCCACTCAAATGGAAATCTGCCAGCATAGTCCTTATCCAGCTGAAAACATTCTACACTAAAGCAAATATTCCTATGCTTTCAGACCATCAATGCTGCAAACTAATACTTGACCTTCTTAATGCCAATAACAAATTGCGTCAAATACCTGTTTCTCGCAGAGAATCTCCAAACACTTTGGCTAAGTTGCAATCCATGAATGAACGTCTTGATAAGACCTTTGGTGTATGGACAAAAGATGCAATGACAAACATTAAGAATGAGGAAGATAGAGCATTTTTAGAGTCAATGAAATCTGACAGAGTAGCCTCATTTGGTAGTGTTAACAAGAAGAAAGCTGATAAAGATCGTAGAAAAGAAAAACGCATCTTAGCGGAAGCTTCAAGACGAGAATGTCATGAATCATCCAGTGTACAAGAGATGAAAAGTTCTGTATGCTCTGATGATAGTGCCTCTGCAGATAGCTTGGAAGAAACTGAAGAAGAGGCGATTCCAGAGCTTCAAAGGAAGCGTAGTCACCACAGATCAACATATGCAGGTACGTCTGCCTTTATTCCTCATGATATTCTGAAAAGGCCTTCAGTCGTGTCTGTTGCTACTCGACTAAACATAACTCGTGTTCAACAGGCTGTGCTCACCGAAGCTGTAATTCAAGAGGCAGGAGGTGATCCATGTCGTGTGGCCAAGTCGTATTCAACTGCTGATAAGGCTCGATGATCAATAACAAGTGCTATCGCCAAAGATATTCGAGAAAATTGGATCGCCCCAACAGCTGCAACACTTCACTGGGATGGCAAGCAGATGCATATGCTCACAAACAAGAATGGCAAGGAAGAAAGATTGCCAGTGTTGGTTGGGAATGCCACTGATGTAAAGCTACTGGGAGTGGCTAGATATCCTCGTGGAAGTGATATGTCATCAGGTGACATCATTGCCGAGCACACTTACACGTTTCTACATTCATGGAAGTGCAAACAGTCAGTTGTCAACTTATGTTTTGACACAACAGCATCAAACACTGGACACGTTACAGCTGCCTGTGTTACCATTCAATCAAAACTGGACCGTGCTCTTCTGTGGTGTGCATGTCGCCATCATGTTGGAGAGGTAATCCTGGATCATGTGTTTGACGCTCTCAAAATTGAGACATCAAAGTCTCCAGAAGAATTGGGAACGCATATCGCATGCAAAGGATGAAAGTTTAACCAAAATTGACATTTCAATGTACAATGACGATGCACAACAACTGCTTTTATCCTGCAAAAACAAGGTTTTAAGCACAATCCGCACAAGCGCTTCATACTGTAGGGAAGACTACAAGGAAATGGCACAACTCTGCCAGGTAGTCCTCGATGATGATGTCACAAAACAAGGAACACTCCACAGACCTGGGGCCATGCATAAAGCAAGGTGGATGTCAAAGATTCTTTATTCCATCAAAATATGCCTACTTGAAGAGCAAATTTCTGTACTACCTCGAGGAACTGTAACAACACAACATCAACAGGAAAAACTGAAGGAGTTTGTTGTTTTTGTTGTTTATATTTATTGTGATTGGTGGCTCATATGTCAGTCTGCTTCAAATGCCCCATGGTTTGATTTGTGCTTATACAAGACTCTGCTCAACTATAAAGCTGTCAACAATCATTTCAGTCAGCGCTGTGAAAGCCTTTGATAGACATTTGTGGTATTTAACCCCAGAACTGGTTGTTTTGGCACTGTTCAGCAATGCAGTACCTCAAAAGGAGCGTCGTGCCCTTGCAGATGTGTTACTGGCCATACAACCAGATGAAATGCCAAGCACTCCAAAACACCGCTACGGTTCTGGATATGGCAAACCGTCATTTCCAAAAATTACAGAAGCGACAACCCTGGCTGATCTTGTGAACGAGGACTCGTGGTTTACAGTGAACCTTCTTCACCTGGATATGACCTTCCTAACAGAGGATGTTGACAATTGGCAGAACAATGACCACTTCAAGGCAGCCAAGTCCATTGTGGATGGGTTAAATGTTGTGAATGACCCTGCGGAGAGAGCAGTAAAGCTCACAACTGATTTTGTCTCAGCTGCAAGAGGAGAAGACCACTTCCAAAATCTTCTTCAAGTGGTTGAATGTGACCGCAAAGCGAGGCCAAATTTGCGGAAACGAGCAAAGTTGGAGTAGTGACATTGGCGTTGTGTTTTATACATTTTCAACTTTCAATCAATGTAAGTATAGTAATACCGAATATTTTTATATTAGTATTATAAGTAATACCGAATATTTGCCGAATATTCGGTGCATCACTACTAAATATATAAAAGTGGCCGGTGGCCACCCAGGACCACCTCCGATTTGATTTATTTTTTGCATACATACTTCTACCAACAAGTGTAACATTTGAGGGAATAGACATTAAAATCCAACAACTTTTTGAAAATCATGGGGCGTTTAATGCACCCTAATACACGCAGCATTTTACTTATCGTTTTCACCGGTCGCTCAGCCAAACCATTCGAAGCACACATATACGGAGTTATTCTAACATGCTCTATCCCATTCTCACTCAACATTCTCTCAAAACTAGCACCCCTAAACTCAGGCCCATTATCTGTTAAACACTTACGCGGCCTTCCAAGCATCATTGGTAACATACTCTCTCTCATCACTCTCGCAACATGCTCACTTGTTTTATTCTCTAACGCAGTAACATACACAAACTTACTCTTGTGATCGACCCCTACTAATATTCCAACTTTCCCTCTACTCGTTCTCGGCATACTCACAATATCAACCACCACAAGCTCCCCGGTTCTTTCACTTCAATCTTTCGCACTGGGGGGCGGCTATGCTGGGACTGGTATTTTCGCTTTTGGCAACTCTCACAAGTAGTTGCCACTTCTGCAACAACCAGTCCCAGCCTAGGGTGGAAAACCATTCCTTTCATCAATTCCCATAACTTGTTTTTTCCCACATGCCCATACATCCTATGTGTAATAATCACCAATCCTACCATACCCTCAAATGTCATCACTGGCACACACTCTGTCTCACCCACCTTATTTACCCTCATATAATATAGCACTCCCATCCATACAGCCAACTTTTTCGCATACCTTTTATACTCTTCCACCTCTTTTGACCACTCTCTCACATCTATACCATTATACACATATTCTCTCAACTTGCATATCACCTCATCTCCCTCTTGCATATCTAAAATATCTTCATCTCTCAACACTTCACACTGGTCTTCCACCTCTAACTCAATTGCTCCCACTAACACAGCATCTATACCTGTGCTCGGAAACATTCCCATACTGACCACATGCTCTCCTTCTCTCATTACTGAGCCCTGACCAACATCCACACTCAAGTTCATATTCTCAAGGAAATCAATCCCAGTAGAAAATCCCAGGGCATTGATTCCCCTTTCAAGACTATGAACTTGTGCTCCCATACCTCTTTACATGCACCTAATCCCACCCTCAACTGCACAGCTTCATGTGACGCGACTGTTCCCCCTCCGATACCACGTATTCTCACACCCACTCTTTCTCGGGATACAGGCACATTCTCTTCATCTAAATCACACAACACTCGCTCATTCACCAGACTGATTTGGGCACCTGTATCCACAAGACCCCTGTAGAGCTCAATAGGACCTTCTGGAACCCTTACAGGAACCACAGAAGGGCTGAGCTCTACCTCATCCACACAGTCACGTATCATCCATGGCCCCTCTAACATACCTACTTCCATACAACCTTCTCCCTCTGACTCTCTCTGTGCAGCTCTAACTTCATCCAAAACCCTTTCCAAATTTTCACCTGGCACTATGCTTTTATACCTCTTCCTTTCACTCACCCAATTGTAATGTACACCACTAATACACTGCAAATGCAAAATCAGGGCTCCTTTCTCCTCGATCCTTTCATCTTTATACACAATCGGACAATCATTACCATAATGCACATACACTTCAACACTAAACAATGAGCTGACCACCATGAGGACCTCTTGAAAAGGAAAAATACCCGGGCTCCCCATGGCTTTCAGCTCACGTACATAATTGCGGACCTTACAAACACCCATCCTTTCTGGTTTCTTAATCGCTTCATTCATAACCAAGGTCCGCAATTCATTCACACTCCCTGGTATTCTCATTTTTAACCCATCCAATTTCAAATCTTTCAACCCATACCATACACTTTCAAACAAACTGTCGCCACCCCCCTACTTTCATGCAACTTTACTATTCCCACTGGCAAATACTCAGGGTCGACCACCTCTTTCTCACACCTTTCATTCACCCCAGGTATTCTTGACATCAGGTCAGCCATACAATTCCTCTCCCCTGGCACATACTCAATCTTATAATCAAACTCACTCAACTCAAGCAAAGTTCTAGCAATTCTTCCATCCACAACTTTCATTCTCTCCATATATACCAAGGGCTGATGATCAGTCTTTAAAATAAATTTCATTCCATACAAAAATGACTTGAAAGCTTTCACACAAAACCTCATTGCCGCAAGTTCTCTCTCAATTGTACTGTACTTTCGCTCTGCCTTACTGAATGCTTTAGATACATACCCAATTACTCTCCTTCCTTCCTGTCCTTCCTCTCCCTGCAACTGGCACAAGCACCCACCCATACAAAATCCACTCGCATCTGTATACAATTCTAGCAAACTCGCTCCTTCACTCAGGTCCGGATAAGCCAACTCCACATCTTTCGCTGCTTCCACTCTCAATTGCTCAAATGCTTCATTCATCTTCTCCGTCCACACCAACTGAGTACTACCTTTCATTCCAGTCACTTCGGTCAGGGGTTTCGAAATCCCAGAGCAGCCCGCTATAAATTTCCTCTGAAACTCTACAAGTCCCAGAAAAGATTTAAGTTCACGAACTGTCCGAGGTTTCGGGAACTCCCTGACTTTTTCCATATACTCCCCACTCTTTCGTATACCACTCGAACTCACCTTGTGCCCCAGAAATGCCACACTTTCCCTGAACCACTCACACTTACTTGGTTTCACTCGTAGTCCGACTTCATCCAACACTTGCAGTACCTCTCTCATTATCTTCAGGTGCTCCTCAAATGTCTCTGTCATAATCAAAATGTCATCTATAAAACATATGACATTTTCCCTTGCAAACTTACCAAGAACACGATTCATTGCTCTCTGAAATGCAGCAGGTGCAGCTGTAAGTCCGAACGAGAGAGCACGGAACATATAATGATTCCTGGCTGTGGAGAAAGCAGTTATGGGACGAGACTCTGGCTCAACCGGCATCTGGTAATATCCCCTCAATAGGTCCAATTTACTAAACACCCTCTTTCCATGCAAAGAGTATACACTTTCATTTATCAAGCACATCGGAAACCTGTCTTTCACTGTCCTTTCGTTCACCATTCGATAGTCCACACACAAGCGAATCCTTCCATCAGGTTTCCGCACAGGCACTATTCTACTATTCCACGGACTTGTGCTCTGTTCAATCACTCCCATTCTCTCTAATTCCTCACACTGCTCTTCTATCTCATTCATTACTGGTGGGGAGAACCGTCTTGGCCTTTGGTAGATCGGAGTCTCATCCGTTAACTGGATCCTGAAGGGAGGTAGTTTTGTTAAACGGAGGTCATCTCATCATCTCCTCGGGCCAATACGCTCCTTTTCTCCCCTGCCAACTGCCACACCTGCATTCGCTCACTCTCACTCAACTGTTCGCCAACAATCACCTCCTTTCTGATTTGTTCAGTCGTCCATTCCTCCCCACATTCTTGCCCTCGTTCATCCGTTTGTATTCCATTTTCTCCCTCCTCACATACTTCCTCAATCACTGTATATGCTCTCCCTATCACATCCCCCTCATTTATTCTCTTTCGCCATGCACCCCCATCTTCCCTAGCTTGCACACAAATCCATGGGTTACTCTCATCAATTATACCATCATACACATGCCCAACTCTTTTCACTTTATAGGATGCATCCATACCATTCACAAAAATCATGCTTCCCTGCCTTTTTCTTCTATTATCACTCACTGGCCACTCAACATGCACCAATGCTGGGGTTCCCTTTTCCAGATTTACACTCTCAGATGCTCTCACCTCATACCCTTTTATTACCCTCATCCAATCCGATTCACTTCTCCCCACATAGAATTCACACTTACCCAACTCATTCTTCCACTCAATCATACGTCTAGCAGGATGGATCACCAATCGATTCTTTTTCAAAAACTCATACCCCAGAATCATGTCATACTTTTCACTCTCCTTATCAACCACATAAAGCACACATTCTTCCATTTCACACCCCATCACTTTCACTTTAATCTGCACCTCTCCCAACACTCGTACTGGGATGTTCCCAACCCCTTTAATTTCCCCAGTTACTCCCCAATTCACTCTTCCTAATTCATTCTCTTTACACAAACATCCAATTCCTTGCTTACTTATTAAATTAGGTGAACATCCTGTATCCACTAATGCCCTCCATACACTCCCTCCCCATTCAACAGGAATAACCATACACTCTGCCTTTTTCTCACTCGCTCTCACTTCCTTATTCACTTGACACCATCCTGCTAATGCCTCAAATACACATTCATCATTCAGAGAAGCAGGGACCCCAACCCCAATGAGAGGCCCCTGCCCTATGCGTTTCCCGTACTGGGACCAGCCTCGCCATTTCCAGTGACAGCACCCCCTTGAGGGCCCTGCCTCTGAGGTTGAGGAGCTGGCATGGCTGACACTGGCCGATTTCCTGCATGAGAGACAGGACTCCCTCCCGCCGGTGCCGGAGCACCCTGCTGTTGGGCTTGACAGAACCGGGCAATATGCCCAAAGTTCCCACATGCCCTACATTCATACCCAGGTGTTCTGCATTCATACGCCATGTGTCCCACACATGCAAAACACGCACCCACTCTTCTTCTACAGGTCTCTATACTATGTCCCCCTCTACCGCAATATGCACACCCTCTCACATTCCCCATATTCCCTCCATTCACTGGCCCTCTTTGCTCATTCATTGTTGACTGGCCTTGAAGCCCTTGCCTTCTATACGTTTGCCCCAGCATCGGACCATTCATTCTGGGACCCGATGTGGGAGGAGGCCCTGGTTGTTGCATGGCCGACCCTCCATACACCCTTGTGAATTCGTTCACAAAGTTAGCCAGCATTTCCATTGGGTTTTGGGCCATGGATGCTTGGCTAACTGGAGGGTGACCTGGCCTAGTATTTCTTAATGCGTCCGCATAACTAGGAAACACAGGTACTTGTTCCTCCCTCATCGCTGTCCCCATTCGCACATCTGCTTCCCTATTACGCCAATCCACTCTCATACACTCGGTCCTCTAACAATTCCAAGATTTCATGCCACTTCAAACGTGTCCCTCTCACTCTTACACACTCTTTCCTCTTAACATTCAAAAACTCTCTCACACTCTCAGGTACTGTCTCAATCAACTTTCTTACCAACCTACCTTCCAAACAGTCACCCATCTCTCACCCAATACTCAGGAGCGTCTGGATACTTGCTCTTACAATAACGTTCATACTCTTTCAAAAACTCTTGTACATCTCTCCACTATAAACATTAAATTTTGCAACCTTCGGAATCTCCCTAATTAAGATTCCCTTATGCACTCTTACACCCTCACTCGTATCACTCTCAGTTTCAGTCTCACTCTCACTCTCATACATACTATCCTCAATGCTGGAATAGAGGGAGTCATCTGCGCTAACGCAGCGTTGAACCTTCCGAGAAGCCCTCTTACCAGATGCCCTCCGAGCCCCCTTCATTCCCGCCTTGCCCCTCTTAGCCTGCCCTTCCATCCTCTTACCTTTCTCCCTCTGATCCTCACCCTCAAGCTTCTTCTTACCCTCCTTAGGGGTGGAATGCACCATCACCTTGTAAGGTCTTTCTTCTTTCCCCTCACTCACGCTTTCACTCCCTTCTCCTTCCAGGCCCCCTACTGCTACATCCTTTAGACGTGCCCCTTTCTTACTACCAACACCCTTACTATTTTCCCCTTCAAAACCCCCTTTCCCTTCCTTTTTCACTTTCCCATCAAGCTTGCCCTCCAACTCACTCATTCTCTTAACCATTGCCTTTAACCCATCATCCATCTCTTTCTTACTCTCAGTCATCCTTTCTTCCATCTCTTGACGACAAACTACTAATTCTTTACTCTGTTCCTCTAATCTACTTTGTAATTTCCCCAAAACATTCTCTAATTCTGCCTTCTGTAACTCTAACTGATGGTTCCTAGCCTTTTCTACCTCTAATGCCTCCTCTATCTCCCTCAACCTCCTTTCTAACTCCTCCTTGGTAGGCATCTCTAAAGATGCTACCCTACTTCACTTCTACTCTATTACTACTACACCCAACCTACAACTACTCTTTCACTCTTCTTCTATACAACCCAACCAGGAAACAACCCACTTTTCTGAGTGGAAGTCCCTGTTCGGGCGCCACTTATTTTATGTGGTGGGATTCGGAGTAACTTAACGGCTGCACCACGAATAAGAATTTTTTCTTTTGTTTAAGAACTCCACAAAACCAGGCTGCTTACCTTGAAGGGTTGTTGGATCCAGGCTCGCTGCCCAGACCTCCGATTCCACGACTGCTGGCTCCTGCCACCAACAGTTTCTTACTTGCCAGAATAGCTTCCTTCTGTTAGTGGTTCACTATCTCCGGCATCCCCTTCCTAACAGAACTTAAAGTTCCCTTGGTCCAATAATGGTCTTCAGCCTCAGACAAATCCAGCCTGACTTTAGTTTCCTCTGTTATGTTCTTTATTTTCTCTTGTCAAATTACCCTCTTAAACTATATTTTTTATTATTTATATTTCCACACATGCGCCAATTGGTTCCCTCCACTTCTCAAAACTCGAGTTTTGACACACACGCCGACACTTTTAAACCTCAGAAGCGTCTCTTTTACTAAATTTGTTTATTCTTCTTTTCATTATTTGTTTGTTTGTTAAAATATTAACAATTTTGTACTTTATTATTCATTTACTAACAGGGTTTAACAAGCGACTGTCCAACTCTCACTCTTTTTCCCATACTAATTTAATAAAACTGTTTTATTCCTCATTCCTTGTTTACAAGTTTAACATTTCTTTATATAACTTATTGTTTAGTCTTTTCATTCATTAAAATATTAACATTAACATATCTTATAACATTATTTCTTTATTTATTTGTTTGCTAATATTAAAATTTAGTACTTAATGAAACTTATTATTTATTATCTTAATGCTTAATAGTTTACTACTATCTTTCTAATTTCTTATAACAATCATCATTCTTATTCATTATTTATTTGCTGGAAAGAGAGAGAGAACCATTAAAATCCTTTCTATAACAAATATTTCATTCAAAAATCAAAGAAATTTAATATATAAATAATAATAATCAAGGCCAGGGGGAAAGGGCTGAGAACTAAAAGGGGAAAGGGTTCACCCTCCACAACACGCTTCTTCTTTTCCTGGTTAACATCGCTAGTGGTGTGTCTGGTTTATCCGATATCCGCTCTAGCGGGGTCCGTTATAGCGAGGGTTGACTGTACCATATAAAAATTAGCAATATATTAATTATTAATTTAATTAGCCCCTATTAATAATGAGTCATGGGCCTAGTAGAAAATCAGCAGTCTTTCAATATTTTAAGCTAAATGAGGATGAAAGTATTTTTATTTGTCAAGTAGAAAAGGATGGTAAAGAGTGTAATGCAAAAATTAGTGCTTACACTGGGAAACATGCTAATGCTCCAACTAGAGCCTCAAACTTGAAACGCCATCTACGAAACAAACATCCCAATATTTATAAGGTTGTAGATCAGCATGATAAGGAAAGAGTCGGGAGTCGGAGTCAGTTTTTAAAAATACTGACTCAGGAGTCGGTTGTTTTTGGCTGACTCCCCATCCCTGGTTGGGCCCCTCCATCCACATTGGATTAAGTTTTACATTGAAACAGTGAAGAAGATAAAACCCAATAATAAATTCAACAATCAACATAAAAATTCTGTAGCATTTTGCCCTTCAGTGCATGTTTCAAAACCCAAATCCTGCAGAAATAAATCGCTGTAGTTAACCAATGACTGTGACTTACGGGTCCAATCTCCAAGAGAGCCAGATTTTGAGGCAACTCTGCTGATCTGATTGCTTGAACAATACGATAAGCGTAAGATTGATCCGTGCTGAGGTCTTTGATAACTTCTTCAGACAACACTGGAAGGGGAGGGCCTACTTCGACCTTTGGAAATTCTGTATTTATTTCTAATTCCGTTGCTTCATCTAGCATGTTGCCAAGGGGGCCTGACCACTTCTTGTTGCTCTTTGTAGGACCATCAAGTTCCTGGATGAGACGATGAAGAGGTAGTTCCCCTGTGTGCAAATCACATACAATCCAAACAAGCCTTCTTCCAAGTTTTTTCTCTAAATGTGTCATAACACTGCCCTGCCATCCAGTGTTCACCGCAGTTGAGTCTCCACCAACAGCCTGCAGTGAACTGTCAAGTCTTCTTTCATGAAGCCAACATATTATTTGATCAGCAATTGCCTTTGCATGTTTCTTGCCTTCTACTTCTGCTTCAGGAACAAAGTGAAACAAATTGCGGCCACCAGGTTCGGAACACACAGAGTAGTGTTCTTCTTTGATGAGACTGAGAAACTTTGTCCATTCCCTCTACCTCTAGGAGAACTTTTGTGTCATCTCTTCTTCCATCAAACAAAAGGCAAGAGAGAGCTTCCTCCTTCAAATCTTTTTCATGCTGATCAGATATTTCCTTCATTATTTTTTCTTGTGCTCTTCTTATCTTATTATGATCTATCACTAAGGATGTATCCTCTCGGCTGATGAGGCCTGCATCTATCCAAGTGGCAGTGGCAATCTCTGCAGTCTCTCATAGCCCTGTATGGTGGCGAATACTGGCAAGGGCAATGTTTGAGATGTCTTTAGTGTTGTATTTCATTCTCTTTGGCAAAGGTTCAGATGACATTTTGGAGCTATCATCTGATGTTGTTTCTTTCTGTTCATCTGAAGAGCTTTCAAAGAAGTGAGAAACCTCTTGATAGAGCTCTTCATCTCTTTGGGTGGCTTCTTACTTCTTTTTCTTCCTTTCTTCCCTCTCTCAGATTTTCTCTTTTTTCTTAGCAATAACAATCTGTTTTTTGGTTTCTGAATAATCTGCTGAACCAATCTGCATACTTCCTTGGCCTCCTGCCTTTGTTCTCTGCGCCTTTATGAAAGCTAGCTCCAAAACAGGGATCTTCTTCTCACGAGGACAGTGACAATCAATGTGAGGATGAAGTTCTCTTCTGCATGAGGGAGAACAACTGGCTTCAGAACACAACTCTATGGGACACTGGTAGTTAAAAATGTCAAGAAGAGTATCAAGTGTGTGCAGAAATTTATTTTTCTTTGCTAGTTTTCCTTTACCAAGTGATGTCTCAACTGCTTTGTGCCACAGCTTTATTAATTTTAGCTCAGTTCTATACTGATTGAGTACAAGTGGTTTGAATAACACATTAGCTTTTTTCCACTGATGCAGAAGAGGGGGAATCATGTCCCTTTTGAGCTCTTTCTCTGTGTTGTTCCTTCTATCCTTTGTATTTTGTTCATGAAGGAGTAACCCTAGTCTCAGCATGTCTCACACTGTTGGTAGTTCTGATACGGGAAGCTCCTTGCCTGTACCGACTAACAGGCTCAAGTGGCATGACGACTGACCTCTTGTCTTCAATTTTGGCATCTTAGGAATATCTGAAAAGAAAGAAAAACATTTAAGTATTTTATATCAATTACGATGTTTCAAAGTTTAGTCATTCGATGTTCTAAAATTCAATAAAAAAATATTTCATGGGATTACAACATAATTAGACAGAAGAATATGATAATAATAAATAATTGTAATAATCAATAATCCATACTTACAGTTAAACTGTAGTATTCATCTAGTAGAATAACTATGAAGTAGGTACAAGAGCAATAACAGCAAACCACCGTCTATGACATAGATGTCATAGACGGTGGTTTGCTGTTTGTTTTATTAATTGAAAGAAAAACATAGTTCACAGTATGTAATTAAATGAAATTAGTTAATTACCATTCATATAATGGCATAAACAAATCACTAATTGCTGTCAGATGAAACACGCATTTCCACAGGGTCATCAATGTCTCCCTCACATGTACTAAAAGATTGGATGCCACTTGTTGAAGGAGCAGAAGAAGCCGTCTTCTTTAGAAAAATATCCAATGTCATCTGAACAGTTTTCTTTTTTTTTTGTTGTAGATTTCCTTGTAGCATGAAGTGGATTCATTTACCATCCTCTCAACTTTTGCAAATCTTTCTACATTTGGGTCCATTGCATCGAACATTTGCATTGTTTTATTAAGCGTAGAAAATGCTTCTGCCAATCCGTTCTTTGTAAATTTTCTCGTTTCTTCCTCCTCTTCATTTTCTTGTCCTTCTTGTTGTTCTTTTGCAAGCAGGAGCAAGTCATCATTTGAAAGCTCCTGAGCCTCAATATTAAGCAAGTCTGCAACATCATCGTCGTTGACTTCCAGCTCGAGATCTCTTCCAAGCTCCACAATATTATTTCTTATTTCACTAACACTGCCATCTATGTCAAAGCCTACAAAAGAGTTCACATGCTCTGGTAATAGGTTCTTCCAAATTCCATTCATACATTTCTCTGTAATTTCGTCCCATGATGTTCCAATGTTTCTTATTGCCTGCAAGATATTGTAATCTTTCCAAAACTTTGTAAGTGACATTCCTTGTTCAACTGCTTCGATAGCCTGGGCGAAGATTCTGCGTAAATAGTATGCCTTGAAGGTGGCCACAGCACCTTGATCCATCGGTTGGATGATAGCAGTTGTGTTTGGTGGCATAAAAGCTACTTTAACATCAGGATGTAGATCGCTAAGATCGGCGTGTTGCTGTCTCGTTTTTTAAGTTGTCGTACGGCAGTGGAGTACTATTAAAGTATGCTGTTTATTGAGTGTTATTTGCAATTTTAATGAAAAAAATATGATCGTAACTTTGAAATATCGTAAGTCGAGCAATCGTAAGTCGGGGACTATCTGTATGTATATATATATATATATATATATATATATATATATATATATATATACAGTGTGTACATAAAGTCAGGATCTATTTTTGTGAAGCACTTGGAAATTATATGGAATTCAATCATAAAATGATAGTGGTAACATTTATTAAATAATTGAGAGTAGGATTCGACGTGACACCCATCAGTATCCCTGCACAGCTCAAATCGTTCCGCAGCATTTCTAAACACATTCTGGAGCATTTGCGGGGTTATGTTATCTGCAGCAGTTTGTATACGTGTATGTAAGTTTTCAAGACTCGTAATCTTCGTCTGATAGACGTGCGATTTGATAAAGCCCCATGCAAAGAAATCTAAAGGGGTTAAATCTGGTGATTTCGCTGGCCAAGGTCTGTTGCTTCCGCATCCAATCCAGCGATTTGGAAAACGTCCATTTAGATAATCCTGAACAATTTTGGCATAGTGACATGGATCACCATCATGTTGATAGACGATGGTACTAACAATCCTATCCCCGTTGCCTATCAACATGATGGTGCTCCTTGTCACTATGCCAAAATTGTTCAGGATTATCTAAATGGACGTTTTCCAAATCGCTGGATTGGATGCGGAAGCAACAGACCTTGGCCAGCGAAATCACCAGATTTAACCCCTTTAGATTTCTTTGCATGGGGCTTTATCAAATCGCACGTCTATCAGAAGAAGATTACGAGTCTTGAAAACTTACGTACACGTATACGAACTGCTGCAGATAACATAACCCAGCAAATGCTCCAGAATGTGTTTAGAAATGCTGCGGAACGATTTGAGCCGTGCAGGGATACTGATGGGTGTCACGTCGAATCCTACTCTTAATTATTTAATAAATGTTACCACTTTATCATTTTATGATTGAATTCCATATAATTTCCAAGTGCTTCACAAAAATAGATCCTGACTTTATGTACACCCTGTATATAGCGAGGAATAGGAGGATGAAAAGATGGTACATGTTTATTTACAAACGTTTCAGAAAAGTTCAATTTCTATCATCAGTGCTAAAAAGGTTAAAATCAAATAGCAATAAATAAGTATAATAAACAAACAGTATATTAAAATGAATGTGTGACAGTGGTTACAATATATATTAAATGAAAATTAAAAGATTAAAAATGAAATAATATAAAGTATAAGAGTGTGGACACTAAGTAAAAAAATATAAAATGGTTAAAAAGTGAATCAGAATTAAGGGGGGTCTTACCAGGTTGTTAACCCCTTAATGATGGGTGGTATGCCCATCATATGAACACTGAAAGCCTCACACCAATATAATGGCTTCCCGTCGTTAAGGGGTTAATGTAGTGAGAGACTAATTGTAAGGGCTTCCAAAAAACATTAGCCCCCCCATTTGCAGCTTACATGTTTACTTACATCAAAATAGTTTTTAGTGATTATAAAAATATATAAAATTCTTTATTTATTGCAGGTATTAAAATTACTCTAGCTGATAAAGTGATAATATAATGGCTTCTCAATTAATTGGTGATTCGGAGAGGCAACGTGTGATAGATCGCATATGAGCAATAACATTTTGGGAAGCTTGTGATGCTGGAGCCACCTTTATAACATGTTCATGGGTTGCCAAAAAGTTGCAAAGAAGTGAGGACTTCATCAAAAGAAATTGGAATAAAACTTTGGATGAATGTGAAATGGATACAACCAAATCTGGGTGCCCAAATTTGCCACTCTCTCAGGAAACAAAGGACATCATTGAAAGTGGTACGCGTAAGCTGAAAGACAGCTGCGCTAAACTTTCTAGAGAGATCGAAGTGTTGAGAGGAAAGATCGTTAGTGGTGAGATCATTCGACTGTACCATCATAGGCAAGGTTTAAAGCCTTGGCATGAACTTCCAAAGCCAAGAAAAACTCAACTTAACATCGATGACAGAATGTGGTTTGCCCATTATCTTGAAGATTGGGATGTGGATGATTTCATGCATTTAGCTGTCTCCAATGAATTTTTTGTTTACGTAACATGTCAGCCTAACTACCAAAATGATCGAGTGTGGGCCACAACACCAGATGAAATTGATGACAATGAACATTATCGCGAATTATTAAAAAGTCCAGACTCTGTTGGTGTGTTTGTTTTGTTCATTGCAAAGAAGCTCATGTGATATTATTCTATCCCAGCATGTCATTCCTTTTCTAAGAAACCCAAACAATGTTATGGATGTCGATCAGGTCACACTTCTGCACGATAAGGCCCCCTACTTTAATGCATTAGCCACTCAACAGTTGTAACAGTTTTGTAAATTCGGTTAGTTTCAAATTTTCATCAAAAGTTGACATGTGTGTGGAATGGGCATCATAGTTTCCTTATTAATCATCGTATTTCAAAAATTTTGCTACCAAAATGTAGAGAATAATAATGTGCTTCAATCTGAACAGTTTTTATTAACCTTTGATTTAAATTTTTTTTATCTCTTTGGTCATTTTGATGCATTTTTTAAGAGAAAAATGCTGCTGTTTTATATCTTTGGAAGATCTGAACTGCAATAAAATATTATCTTGTATACTTTGGACGTCATCACCATCCATAGAGCATCATCCCAATGCAGCTCTGCGGCACTGGGCTTTGAAAATATAAATCAAAAAAGCAGATGGGCTTAAATGAGCAACACTTTTTTGGTTTAGAGATTCAAAGTGGGAACGACTTTGCACATGTTTAGTAGATTAAAATTAGTAAATTTTGCAAAAAGTGAAACTGACAATTGTAGACTTAAATTTTTATTAATCTAAAAAAATATGCAAAGTCCCATTTTTTTTTTAAATTTTTTATGATGAAATACAAACACAAAACAGTTTTAATCAAATAGAAAGAAAGTGCTATTCTTGAAATTATAATGAAAAATTGTAAGTGAAATGAAATTATAAATGGAAAGAAATTATAAATTCAAGAGACCTTGTTCGGAAAACTTTGGGAAAACACGCATGTTTTCCTCTACAACTTGAAGCAATGCCTGAAATTCACCTTCATCCCTACATGAGCCATGAAAATCCTGCAAAAGTTTGATACCCCTTTCTGCAGTGTCATTAACAACCTTAGTTGAAGAGAGTATTCTCTTCATCTGTTGAAAATCATTGTTACAGCTGGAGTCCTTATCCAATCTCCCATTTTAATTCGTTCTTTTAGGATGGGAAATATCAGCTTACCTTGTTTGAATTCTGGTGGTTGATTGAAAGAGGAAAGTTTTTTGGCCACCTTGTCCTTTTCACTATGAGGTAAATCTCCAAAGAGAGAGAGGGTTACAAATTCTTCAGAGAGGTACCATTAATGACCTTTTAGAGTGTTGAGGGCAGCTTCCGCTACTTCCATGTCAATCTTTTTGTACTGAACTAATTCGTTGTATATGAGGTCATTTTCAGGAGCCTCAAGTGGGTTGGTGACTGATAGCCAGTACTTGGAGTAGATCAGCAATGTAAACAAACATACTCTTTCCAGCTTTTTTATTGTAACATTATCATATCTGGCTTGGTCTGAAAATGCTAATATCTTATTCATATACAATATGACAGCCATCCATCTGGCGTGATGGAGAGCTCCTGGCTTGATCCAGTGTATTCCTCTGGCAGGAATTTCTCCTAAAATGAGCATAGTTGTTTCAGCTACCTCTTTGTAATCATCCATGGGAAGGCTCTGGTTATCTTAGCAAATCTGTCAAAATCTCTGATGCATTTTTTCAGGTCCTTGAGATGTCTGTCATTGATAGATAGCTGTTTGAAGGGTTGCTTAGTATCTAGCTTCACACATATAACATCTCTGAAGGTCTTGAAAGATTTATTTTCAGGTGAAGTAGATTTTCCAAATACTTTTAGATACACTGCTGACAACTCGTTCTGCCATATGGTAGTGACAAGCGAGCCATAATAATTTTTTCCAAAAAGGTCTTCCAGTACTTTACAAGCTCCTTTTATGCAGCCAGTATTGGATGAAGTAGTATCAAATACCACTCTGTAAACCTTATCCTGTAATTTCCATTCTTGGATTGTGCTAAAAACGGTACAAGCTTGTGTTGATCCAGTTGAGACAGTGATGTCGGGTATCGAGAGAAGTTTCTCAACATTTTCTCCCAATATAAGTATTGCCAATCAATCCTGCTTTCCTCCTGAAACATTCAGTATCATTTTGCTGTCCCAGTGGACTACATAATATTGAGGTGGGTTGAACGACTCTTTAATAGTGTCAGCAGTAGCTTTCCTCGACTTCTTCGCAGCTTGCACAGAAGTACTTTTCGATAATGACATCTCTTTTAAATCTAGCCCACATTCAGCTGTTACCTCAGATGCAAATGTTGAGCATTGTCTGAATGATAGTCCTAAATGATCAGCTGTATTAGATATTAATGTTGACTGTAGTAACTTAGGACATTTTGATGAGCCTGGGCTCAGAGTAAAATAATCTTCACCATTACTTGATTCCACTAACTCGCCTTCAGATGATTCAAGTTTGTCTCTCTTTTCTTCTAATGCCTTTTGCTCTTTTTCTTTGAATTTTCTTTGTTCTTCACCTTCTATTCTAGCAGTCTTTTTGATCTGTTTGGCTACATAAGCTTTGTCGATTGGACCCAGAGAATATATTCTAGCACTTCACTGATCTTCCAAAAAGCAAAGAAACTCATTCTTCTGTTGTATAGTTCTCAATGTATCATTTTGGATCTCATTACATGCATTTTCAGTTGATATATCAAGTAAGTTATCTAAACGAGACAGAAAAGATATTTTTTGGGTTTCATTACATTTCTTCTTTATATTTTTACCCAACTTCTCATGCTCTTTTATCAAATCCCACAACATTTTTTGGGGTCCTTTCTGCTTTCTAATGGATTTTGATGGTATGCCAGCCATAATCCACACCTTTTCTACCTTATCTAATACTCTCAAAATATTTTTTCCTTTGACACATGGTTGCTTTTCATTTGATCCCTTCTCAAGAAGAAAAAGTGACTGAGAACTTCACTATTTGTTGGAAGCATGCTTCCTTCTCTTGCACATATGTCTTCCACTAACTTTCCCAATAAAGAATAATATTTTCTTAGGTCTGTTCTTAATATTGGCTTACTGTTAGCCATGACTATTGACTAATTTTAATAAACTATGGAATTAAGCAAATCTATAATAGCATTCTGAAAGAAAAGCAAATTTATCATACATTTGGTTATATTTGTATACTTTTTGTAGATAAAACCTGGAAATACTGTAAATAAATATTAGAAATAAAAATGGGGGAAAAATTTCGTAAGGTCCACTCAAATATCAGTGCTGTATAAAACTAAAATATTTTTAAAATGTTGACAATAAGAGGATACCATTATTCTCTACATTTTGGTAGCAAAATTTTTAAAATACGATTATTAGTAAGGAAACTATGACCAAAAATCACCATTTTTTGTGTGAATAGGGGGCTTATTTTTCAAATGGGGGGTGGGACCCTAAATATTACCTGATTGTCTATTTTTTGGTTTATTCATGGTTTTTGGTCAATTTGTCATAATATAAGAGGTAAGCACCATAACTTTTCAAAAAAAGTCCAAAAGTGACACACCCTAATGCCACATATGTCACTGTATTGAAGGGATTCATTTTTTCTGTAAGGTATTAAGTTTATGCAATGTGGTTTTACCCAACATAGCCTTTTCCAGGAACATAACCCCCATGTTGCACAAGGGACTACTGTAATAGCAACATTTATATACATCATATGGATGATGGGGGAGGCACATGTCCAAGTGCCTCACCCCACCTCCCCACCCCCTTTGCATGCGCTACTGAGTGAAACCCTGCCATTTGCAAGTTTGTCATTCGCAGTTTCAATGGTTCATGATTTATTTATTGATACCAAAATTTGTCATTTGCAGCTTCTCCATCCATTTGTGGTGAGATTGTGGGTTAAAATCTACTGTAGCTAAACTACAGACCCCATTAATTTTGAATGGGATTGATTAAAATTTTGGCTGTATCAAACTCTAATAAAAAATTTTAAAAAGCTTAGGGGCCTACTGTAATTTGGTATATTTTAAGCTTTATTTCTCCTACCCTACATGGTTTTGAATAATTAAAATTTTACTGATCTTTACTTTTTTATTTCATATAACTTGCAGGCTTTTTTTTTGGTTTTGTTTTAAGTAAAGAAAATTAAATATTTAAAGCCAATTTAAAAATGTATAGCTACCAAGCTCAAGCTCAAGCTCAAGCTCAGGCTCAGGCTCAGGCTCAGGCTCAGTCTAATTTTGGTCAGCAAGGACAGTATCAACAAGAACAGCAGTACCCTCAACAACAGTACCAACAGGTACAGCCCCAACAACAATATCAGCAAGGACAGCAACAGTTTCAACAAAGTCATCCTCAACAGCAGTATCAGCAAGGGCAACAGCAGTACCAACAAGGTCAGCCTCAGCAGCAATTCCAACAGTTTCACCAGCAGCCTCAAGGCCAATATGGAATGCAAGGCCAACAGCAGCAGCCTGAACTTGAACAAGGACAGTCAATGCAAGACTTCATTGAGGCTCAAGAGTCAAGGGAGGTGAGAGAGTAATTAAATGTCTAATTACAATTGCATCTAAACTATGACCATGGGACCCATGAGTTACTAAGTAGCTACTTAATAATTTGATCGATGTGCCATACCAATAATTAATTGTATTAGCAATAAGCATTTTTCTGCTGTTGCATTTTAGTAACTAATGGTATTTATTTTTATTTTTTGGAAGCCATTGCTCTCATTCAATAGTGACTTGTTACCTTAATCTTTTCAAATGATAGATTTAAGTCTTTCTTGTATCTTTCTCCTGCAGACTCAAAAGTGATGTTAACATAAACACTATTCCAACTTTTAAGTGTATGATTGGTTTTAGTTATTAACAATGAATGCCTGTTAATTTCTTTCTTTGAATTTGTTGCAAGCTTAACAATGTGTCTACTGAGCTGGTAGTACATGTATGTACTGTAAACCAGGATACCTTCATTTAAACATTTTAAAATTGTAGTGAGGGTGTACAAAATAGCCATTAATTGCAGGGAATACGCTTTTCTTGGAATGTTTGGCCTTCAAGTCGCATTGAGGCCACTCGAATGGTTGTTCCTGTTGGAGCCATTTACACTCCTTTGAAGAAGAAGGATGATCTCCCATCTATTAATTATGAACCTCTGCGGTGCACAAGACAACAGTGCCATGCAATTCTCAATCCTTTATGTCAGGTAATGTGAATCAGATTGTGTTGTTCGTCATATTGGTTTTTAGGGTCTGTAGTTTATTGTTAGTTTTGTAAGTCTGTTGTTTCTTTAAATACTAACATTAAATTCATTAAATATACATACTAGAGTGCTTGCTGTGCCTTGTGCAGCAAAATAGCCCCCCAAAACAACTTAGGGGGGAACTGGGGAGATGGATGTTACTAAAACCTTTCCTGATTCTCCCTTAATGTGTAGCTATACTAAATTTGGTGCAGATTACCCATGCTGTTAAGGCATGTATTACATGAACAGACAACATGATCATCCCCTACATACATACACGGAATACACAGAACTAATGTGCATGAAACAAGGGACTATTCTGGGGTATTTAAATCTGCTCTAGTCTGAACAAGTAATGGTAAGTGGCAAATACTGAAGTTTCTCCTTTGCATGATGGAAGTCCAATGGGTCACTAGCAGAGAGAGAGCTACAAGGAGTTACAAGGAAAAGAAGTACCTCAAAAGGCCTTGCAGCCCATACTGAGGAGGTACCAATGGCAATGGGTGCCAGGGAAAATTTTCTACACATTCAAATAGTACAAGATTTGGTCTAACTAGTGATGTGAGTCATTTTTTATTGTCTTTTTTTTTTTTGTTTTTTTTGTCATTTTTTTTGTTTAAAACGAAGATAGTCTGTTTTTTTTTGTTTTTTTTTGTTTTTTATTGTTTTAAACTTAATCCATATTTTTCTTCCTTTAATCTAATAAGTATATTAGTATTACCGATAATTTACTATACTACCATGCTTATACAGTTATACCTAGTATATATAGTCATCTTTTAGAAAAACTGAATCACGCAAAAAGTATTAATAGAAAGGAAAAACAAACCCTCATTTTTTATGATATATATTTTTTAACTAGAACATAAAACAGTCTTCCTTGTTTCAAACAATATACATAATTGTGATTGGCAAGAGTACCAGTATATATATTCCAGATAGAAAAAAAAATATTCACCTTTTTTTTAACCTTTTTGTTAACCTAATGTTGTTTAACCTTCATTTCCATGGAAGAATCATCACTAGATTGGGTAGAGCATATATGCTAGTTTCAATATCACAGGTACTGGTATAATATACATAATAAAAAATACATAATACTGGTATAAAACAATATATATAATTGTGATTGTCAAGAATACCAGTGTGTGTGTGTGTGTGTGTGTATATATATATATATATATATATATATATATATATATATATATATATATATATATATACATACATACATACAGGGTGGGCTGTAAGTTTCCATACATAGGAAAAATAAACATTTTTTTATGGACAACCATTTTTATTTATATAATATGCTCTACATGGTTGCCATTGTTTTGAAAACACATTTCAATACGTGTTCCCCACTGTTGATGAACACGCATTAGCACAGTTGACGTTATGCTTGTAATGGCGTTGGTGATACGTTCCTTTAGATGATTTATGTCTCGTATCTTTTCCTGATACACCATGGCCTTCAAGTGCCCCCAAAGATAGAAATCAAGGGGGGTGAGATCTGGGGATCTGGGAGGCCACTCCACAGGACCACGCCGACCAATCCAAGCATCCGGAAACTGCTGATCCAAATACCGACGCATGTGAAGACCATAATGAGGTGGAGCTCCATCTTGCTGGAAGTAAACTGGGAAGTTACCTTCCTCGTTTAGCAGGGATGGGAAAATCTCTTCTTGCAACATGTTAAGATACCTTTCGGCATTAAGATTTCCACTGACAAAAATTGGTCCAATAATTCTGTCACCCCATATCCTGGCCCACACCATCACTTTACCGGCACCTTGCATCTTCGTCGGACTCAGCCAGTTAGGGTTAGCATTACTCCAATAACGTATGTTTTGCCGATTAACCTCTCCATTGACGTAAAAATTTGCTTCATCAGTAAACAAGATCTTACGTCAAACGCATATTCTTAGGGTATCTGAAACATAAAAACAAACGTTTAATTTTTCCTATGTATGGAAACTTACGGCCCACCCTGTATATATATTATATATATTATATATATATTAATTAGTGTGGACCAAAATGGGAGGTAAATTATAAAGTTGAAGAAATCCTTGTTCCACATTAATGCCCTTGTTCCTTTGGACCAGATAGACATGTCAGCAAAATTTTGGTCAAATATGAGAATATTTAGGGGTCCCGAGATTTAATGACTTATAAAAATTTTCCAATGAATAGGCGTGCTTAGAACATCAATGATCAACTCAACTCTTGAGTTGCAACTTATGAAAAAATTTCTTCTTATTTAAGAAATTTTTGGTGTTAATAGAGTACAAAAACAATCTTAGATCATTATTTCAGAGAAAATTATTAATAAGGAAAACAAAAATTTTGGATAAAATATATTATCCTTAATTGGTCAACTCTAAATTAAAGGCTTTACCTAATTGGCTTGAACCTTTTAGTTATCCTTTTTATCTCCTAATTTAACTGGTTTATTTTACTATTTCAGAAATTTAATTTTTTAAACTAAAAATGGCTACTCGTTCTAAAACTAAAGTTTTAGCTCATTGGCCATTTAAATAAAGATATACTTTGTTGCCATTTACCTACAAAACTGCAAGTTTTGCAAACATATTTCTTCCATCAAAAAGAGGAAAAATTGGGACGAAGAAGATCCATTAATCTTTGCTTAGATGAAGTGATGACCTACTGGGAGAAAGCCAGGATTCCCACAATGCGTAGAGACAGTGCCATCCGAAAGATTGACTCTTTAATAAGCTGTTATGATAAATTGATGAAAAACAGAAAAAGGCCCGAGGAAAAATGCCGTATTGAAGAAGCTATGTTTAAAGATGAAATTAAGGCTGAAATTCTTGATATTGGTCACTCTAATGCCCTTTTGATGATGTCAAATGAAGAAGACAAGCTTTTCTACTTAAGCCAGCAAGAATATCCTACACAAAGTAGCATGTGTACAGTAGACCAAATTCTTGCAAAAAGAGAGAAAAGAAGGCTTCATCGTGAAGAATTAGAGTGTGAAAGAGCCCTCAAAGAGCAGAAGTGATCTAAAAGATCATTCTTGCCTGCCAATAGAGATGATTTCACATCGTCATCATCATCATCATCAACTAATGATGACAACCTTGAAATGAATTTTCAAGGTCCCTCTGAAGAGCAATTTAAAAAGAAAATGTTGGCTCCTAAAAAGTCAAAGCCTATTGACAAAAATGTTGTAGCAGCCTATGATAGAATGAATCTTTCCAATCGAGATGCAGCTATGTCTTATGCTGTTGTTGCTCAGTCTTTGGGCCATAATTTGGAAAACATTACAGTGTCAAAATCTACTATGCTTCGAACTCGTCAAAAGTTACGCAAAGAAATAGCAACAGAATATCAAGAGCAAGCATTTTGTCCTGGAGAGCCTTTAGTTCTTCATTGGGATGGAAAAATGCTCCCAGAGATATCAGGTTAGTTTTTTTGTCTGATTAATTTAGCATATTTATATTTTATCTCTCGGGTGAAAAACTTAGTTGTGGGTCTGGTTTTCACACCTAGGCAATGTGTTATTATCTGGTTGGTTTTAATTAAACATTTTGATAGCTAAATTTCTATTTAATTAGGTTACATTTCACTGTCTGAAGCTAGTTTTCACAATCTACACCATTTTACCTTCAAATTAAAATAAGTCAAGTTCAAATTAAAATAAGTCAAGTTCAAATTAAAATTATATATTATATATATATAATATAATATATATAAAATAAAATATTAAAAATAAATATATATAAATTATATATTTTAACTTTTTCTTGCAGGCGAAGGAAGAACGGAAAGGATTGCAGTGTTAGTCAGTGGGAATGGTGAAGAGAAATTGCTGGGAATTCCTAAAGTCACTGCTGGCACGGGTACGGAGATGGCTCGTGTTTGCATTTCTCTCCTGCAAGAACATGATATGACCCAGAGAATTATTGGGCTGTCATTTGACACAACAGCATCCAATACCGGAATCCATGTTGGAGCTTGCACTAAAATTGAACAAGAACTTGGAAAAGAGCTTTTATATTTAGTCTGCAGACACCATATTTATGAGATTGTCCTATCTCAAGTCTTCCGGACTTCTATGGGCCATTCCTCTGAACCTGATATTCCAATCTTCAAAAGATTCAAAACTCAATGGGATTTTATGGATCATTCTCAAATCACAACTGCTGTTGATTCCCAAAGCTGCAGAATAATTGAAAGAGTTCAAGATTTAAAAAATCAAACAGTCTTAATCATGAAGGAGGCACTCAACTCTAAACAGCCAAGAGATGATTATAAAGAATTTTTTCAACTTGTTCTCTTGTTTTTTGGAGAAGAAAGCATTTCTAATACTCCCTTGAAGAGACCTGGAGCGTACCATCATGCAAGATGGATGGCAAAAGGAATTTATGCATTTAAGCTTTTTCTTCTCCAAAATCAATTTAAGATGATTAAAAAAGAACTTGATGCAATAACAGAAATTTGTTTATTTGTTGCATTGGTATACGCAAAATCTTGGGCAAAAGCTTCTCAACCAGAGGAAGCCCCAAATGTTGATCTTAAATTTTTGCAAGATCTTGCAATAATGGAGGAAAATTCTTTGATATCAAGTGTTATCAAGCAAGCCCAAAATGCCATTAAATGACATCTGTGGTACCTCTCAGAAACACTTGTTGGATTAAGCTTCTTTGACAAAAGCATATCCCTTGAAGAAAAGGAGCAAATGCGAAATAATATCAAAATGCCTCCAAGAAATAAGGGACTGAAACGTTTAGAAGCAAAGGTAACCCTAGCTTCTTTTAAAGAAAAAAGGATTTCTGATTTTGTTACTTCAAGGACTAAATCTCTTTTTGATGCTCTACATCTCAATTCTCTCTTCACTGAAAATTCTGCATCAACATGGGGAATAGATCCTGAGTACCAAAGAGGCTGTGCTAGAGTTCGTGCCCTTAGAGTGACAAATGACACAGCTGAGCGGGGTGTTGCATTGATTGAAAAATTTAATCAAGCAGTGACAACTAAAGAAGAGGACAAACAATACCTGCTCAAAACAGTTTTCAAGAATCGTAAAGAATTTCCAACAAAAAATAAAGCAGAACTTATGAAAATGAGGAAAAACTAATTTTTTCAGCATTAAAAGGAAAAGTGCAATTTTCTCGGGACCCCTAAAACTTGACGTAGAGGTTTCAAATTTTGTAATTTGATTAAGGTAAGCAAAAGGAATAACATTACTCATGTGGAACAAAGATTTTTAAACCTTCATTTTTTTGGTCCACACTAATATATATATATATATATATATATATATATATATTCCAAATAAAAAAATAAAAATATTCATCTCTTTCTTTAACCTTTGTGCTAACCTAATGCTATTTAACTTTCATTATCTGATTTATTTCCATTGAAGAATCATTATCACAAGATTGATTAGAGCATATAGTTTCAATATCATAGGTACTGGTACTTATTGCAGATTTGGATGTTGACGAAGCCAATGTAGCACCATGTTTTACTTCACTTTCTTGGAATTTTGCATTTTGGGATATAAATACTAGCTTTGCTGCTCTGTCTGTGCTTAATTGGTTTCTTTTGGCTGTCTGGATATTACTGTATGTGCTAAATGATCTTGGAGGTAATGAAAGGGTGAAATAGAGGTGTATAAGTTTGTGTAGGTATATATGTGAGTATGTGTGCGTATGTATCTGGAATTCTGGATGTATGCATGTGTATGGGGTATATAATAGATATAAATATGTGTATATAAGTATTTATGTATATATTGGTATATATGTATATTAGGGTGGTCCAAATCCATAGGGGGAAATTTCAAAATTGTCTTAGATAGTCTCCACAAGTGTGGTTTTTGTCCATTTAGTGTCCACATGGTCTGTGCAAAATCGCAGCGTGATTGGTGAATATTTAGAGGTCGCCCCACTCTGAATATATATATTATATAATGTACTTTTTCTTCCGTAGGTCCGATGGTTCAAACTCGATCAATTCCAAAAGTTTGGCTTCTAGGGATGGCAACTGGCACTTTATCCACGTCAAGGCTCCCTACATGCCTTGACGCCCTCCTCTTGGGGCAATACCACCACATCAATCAAAAGCAAACCACCTCCGACAGTCTGAACCAGGCATGCCAGAGGGTGATTGAAGTCTGGACCCGAGCACGGATCCCAACTCAACGGATCGACTCCTGTGTCCGTAAGCTTTCAAAGCTTTTAGACCGCTACAAAACACTCAAGAAGCACAGGACCAGGCAACGTGCCAGCGATAGAATGAATGAAGACATCTTCAAAGTGGACATCCAGGAACTGTTTGACATCGCAACCAGTGATGCCATGAGCACAATCGTCAACGTTGAGGACCGAAATTTCCTGTCCATGCAGCGCAAGGACGTCAATTCTTGCAGCATGGCTGGCATTGATAAGGAAACGACTACACAAGAGGACAGAAAGCGATCCAGATTGGAGAAGGAAGCCAAGAGGAAGGCAAGGCATGAAGCAACACAGAAAGATTTGGAAGAAGCAGGAGTGTCATCAATTGATCTTTCCTCTTCTTCTTCTTCCCTTTTTTCGCAAGACGACGACGATAGACCATCGGTTCCGATTCCTTCTTCGTCTGAAGCTCCGGCACCAAAGCGTCCCAAGAACAAGGTTACGAACATTTTCCAATCTCCAGAAGTCATTGGAGCAATGGATCGCACCAATCTTTCTGACCGGAATGCTGTTTTCGTAACTGGAGCTGTATTACAGGCCGCGGGGCATGATCTGTCTGGGATGACGTGCTCTCGGAGCTCTATTCATCGCTACAGAGAAAGTGGGCGAGAACAGGCAGCTCGAGAAGACCTAGAATCATTCTCTCTAGAAGACCCTGTCCTTCTCCATTGGGACGGAAAGCTTCTCCCCGGCATTGAAGGGAAGAAGACGAATGTGCATCGGATAGCAATCCTTATAACATTCAATGGACAGGAGAAGCTGCTTGGTGTCCCAAAGATGAAACAAGGAACTGGAGAAGCACAGGCCCAGGCATGCCTTCAAACTATGAAATTATGGAACGTGGAACAGCATGTGAGAGGTCTCGTCTTCGATACCACTGCGTCAAACACGGGTTTACATCGCGGAGCCTGTGTCAGGATTGAAGAAGCATTGGGTCACGAGCTAGTTTGGATCGGTTGTCGACATCATATACTTGAAGTCGTACTTGCTGATGTCTTTGCCTCAATATTTGACTCAACAGGAAGTCCTGAAACAGGCCTTTTTAAGCGATTTCAAAAGGAATGGCCATCTCTCTCCCACGAAGCATTTGTCTCAGCATCGGACAGCTTGTTCGAGAACCCTCAACTCCAAGAGATGAGAAAAGAGATGCCCCCTTACTTACCTAACGCTCTTCAGGCAAGCCAACCTCGTGACGACTACAAGGAGTTCCTTGAACTATCTTTGCTCTTCCTGGGGGGAAAGACTGGTGGTCAACTCTTTATCCGAGCTCCGGGTCCCATGCACCACGCGAGATGGATGGCGAAGGCGATTTATGCGCTCAAAATCTACCTCTTTCACTATCAATTCAAGCTCACAGCACGCGAAGAACGAAACGTGACTCAGCTGGCTTTATTTGTCAGTCTGATTTACGTCAAGTACTGGCATGAAGCGCCAATGGGGACACAAGCTCCTCTCAATGATCTCAAAATGCTGCATCTTCTGGAAAATATCCACACGGAGGAGCTGCACAAGCGGCGAAGACAGCTCTAAGACGCCACCTGTGGTACTTGTCGGAGCATCTGATTGGACTGGCCTTCTTCGATAATAGGATCGATCCTGATACCAAAAGGAGAATGGTTCAACACCTCCAACATCCCCAAAAGAATGGCTGCCCCCGACGAATCGACATGGCGGAAGCTGGTGTTGAAAATGATGTGGCATCCTTCGTCACGAAAGGACATTGACCCTCTTTGATGCCTTGAAAGTTGGAGGTAAGGAGGAAGCGCGCCAGTTACTTCAAAAAGATCCACGGGAATGGCCAAATGACAAGAACTACAGGGAACTTAGAGATCGCGCCTTAAAGATGAAAGTCGTCAATGATGCTGCCGAGCGAGGTATTGCTCTCGCACAACGCTACAATGACACTTTGACACGAAACGAGGACCAGAAGCAGTACCTCCTACAACTCGTAGCCGCCCACCGAAAACAGATACCAATACCATCCAAGGCGACTCTGATGCAGAAGAAATAATGAAGATACACCCATTATCATGTCCTATTGTCTTAGTTTTCTTTCATATTCTTTGAGAACCAAAAAAAAATTTAGTTTATTCAGTTGTCTATATATTTTCCCAAATTTTCAAAAAGGGGGCAAGTGGGGCGACCCCTAAATATTAACTGAATAACGTGAAACTTTGCACAAATACTGTCCACACCAAGAGGCATAAAACCAACCTTGTGGAGAGAACTTAGTTGATGCTTTAACCTTTTGGACCACCCTAATGTATATGGGTGTATGTGTATGTATATATATGGATTATGGATGGTCTCGGGGGGTGAAAATATGTCATCGCGGGTCTAAAGGATAGTTAAGTGCCAGGAGATTCAAAATCCGAGGCATGGATGGGAGAGTCCTGGAAAGGTTGGACAATGGGCAGTCAGCTCCCAGCCAGTGTTCTCGCAAGTTTAACAGATCTCAAGATACAAGACTTTCAGTGCAAGAAAGAGGCCAGTTTTTTTCTGTAAATAGGCTGAAAAGGACATTCTATACTGGTACCATATGGCCTATTTTATTATTTATTTTTATAATATATACCGTATCATTGCAGAAGTATACCTTATAATTAAATTGGCAATATCTATATTAATTATTAAAAAAACAAAAAAAAAATAAATAAATAAAAAACAATAAAAATGACAAAAAAAAAAAACAACGACATGGACATAAAAAAACCCGTTTTTTAACATCACTAGGTCTAATCTTTTCTTGAAATGATCCACAGAGGAACTGTTCACAACTTCTGAAGGTAAACTGTTCCACGTGTCACAGATCTTATACGTAAAGTAATTCCCACACACACTAGTCCTAAACCATTTCAAATCCAACTTCCAACCATTGTTGCGAGTTGGGTTATCATTTAAACTAAACATGCTTCTAAAATCGACATCATTGAACCCGCGTAAGAGCTTGAAAACCTCGATCAGTTGACTGCACAGCCTCAGAGTTTCCAGCGAAAACAAGTTCAGGGTGCGTAACTGTCGATTGTAGCCCATATGCCTAACGGAAGGGACTAACTTTGTGGCCCTCGCCTGCAGTTGCTCCAGCCTCTCAATCTCTTTCCCGAGGGTGGGTGACCAGAACTACACTGCATACTCCAGGTGCGGCCGAACCAGGGAATTGTACAGAGAGAGCACAATCTCCTTGTTCCGAAACTGAAATTGCCTCCTGATATAACCCAACAGCTTCTGGGCTTTCTTTTCCACCTCTACGCACTGTTTGGTAAACTTAAGGTCGCTGCTGATTAGCACACCCAAGTCCTTTTCCAAATCAGTCATCTTGATATTGTTCCCCAACATCGAGTAGTCTGACTTGGGATTGGTGTAGCCAATGTGCATCACTTTGCATTTACCCAAGTTAAACGGCATTTGCCATTTTTCGGACCACTCTCCTATCCTACCTAGGTCCGCACGCAGTTCCTCGATCGCTTCGGGCGTCCCAACATTGGCCCCAAGCTTGGTGTCATCAGCGAATTTGGCGATCCGACTGACGATGCCACCGTCGATATCATTTATGTAAATGGTAAACAACAGTGGCCCCAAAACGGAACCCTGAGGAACCCCACTAGTGACCGAGGCCCAACCCGAACTAGCCCCTTTAATTACCACCCTCTGCCGCCTATTCCTCAGCCAGTTTTCAATCCACCTACCTATTTCCCCACCGATACCCAGCGCGCGCACTTTCGCCATTAGCCGGCGGTGAGGTACCTTATCAAAGGCTTTCTGAAGTCGAGATAAAGTATATCAATCGCCCTACTCTTATCGTACTCACTCAACTGATGTGGAAAAACTCAAGCAAGTTGGTGAGACACGACCTATGCCATCTAAACCCATGTTGGGAGTCCCCAAGCAGCTTGTAGGAATCCAAATGGTCAACGATTCTATCAGCTATTATCCTTTCTAATAATTTACCTACAACTGAAGTGAGACTAATAGGACGATAGTTCCCTGGACTTTCGTGATCCCCTTTCTTAAAGATAGGGGTCACGTTGGCCTCCCTCCAGTCACCAGGCACCTGGCCCATCACCAACGATTTGTTGAAGACTGTAGCCAGGTGGGGAGGACATGTCTTCAAGGATTTCACCATAGAAATCTTAAGTACAGAGCTCTCTTTCAAATTAATTACTAAACATTTGAGAAGTCAGTATGATTAACAATTAATAATTATTAGTATCAAGCCAGAATTAACAAGAAACACAGTGAACATTTTATACACCAGTGATACATTTCTTTTTATTGAAGCAGTTATTTCCACTATTATAGTTAGCAAAGAATAATTTTATTTAATGTGCCAATAATAATATTACTGTACATTCACATACATTTGAGTGCAATTTTTTTACATTTTTTTAATTTTGTTTACAATTTTTCCAAATTTTTCGCTAGTTAAGCAATTTGTTATGCATTTATTTGTTTCTAAGATAGAGTAGTTAGGAAAGCCACTCGAGTGATCATTCCATAGATTAAGATCAGTTAAGTAGACCAAATTAGAATGCATTAACAGTACCTTCACATGTGAGTGATTCAGATGATGTGCTTTCTGACATTGAAAATTCTCCTACATCCATTTTTCTACCTACCCCACACCCTTCAAACATATTTCCAAACATGCAAACTTCAGATCAAGCACAAGCCAACATGTCTCAAACCACTCCCCCAGCATACATTAATTTAGGTAGACTTGTAAACCTTCCCCATACTGTCCTAATTTTTAAGGGAACCCTAGATAATAACTTTGTTGAACTGTGCGTAAGACTTCGATTGAAGATCTAGAACAGCATTTCTTACGTGAAAGCATCACAGATGATATAAGGATTAGGGAAGCTAAAAGGTTTATTGACCCTAAAGAGGGGAATGCCCAATTTAGGGTGTGTCAATTTTAGTAAAGTCAACAATTCAAAAACTATCAACGCTCAAATGATGTCATATTATCTAGCAAACTTAGAAATATCTTGTGTTGTTTAAAAAAGCCATTTACCTACTTATATTTGACCATAAAGATTTGAAATATAACCTAAATATGACTGTAGCATTGTATATCAATGTGCCATTGGTATGTGTGGTTAACTTTGGTCATTTTTGGTGTGCAGTATGGTTTTTAAGTTTCATATAATCACAAATGCTGGAGTTTTGATTGTGAATGCATGCGTTTTCCCTCCTTTTTGACAATTTTGATTATTTCGTAATGTAAATACTGTGTAATTCAAATTATTTGAAATGATGTGTGTAACCCAAACTTTCTGTATATTTTGATATGATAGATGTATGAAATTGTCATTACTTTGAATAATTAAGTCTTGTACCTATAACAACACAACCTTTTATCTGAGTTTATAGGAAGATATTAAGAATTTCAATTAACTGAATTTTATGTAATCATAATCAGTAGGCCTATCCAAATTTCAATGACATTTCTTTTGTTCACAGGTCCACAGGATGAGTCAGAAAGAAATCAGAACCCGAAGCAAATCAAGTTGTCACCTAAGTCATTTGGTGGGGACTGGTAGGGAACTTCCCCTTGCCAGAGATCTGCTGAGGTATGGTTTGTTGAGGAGAGAGATGAGTGAGGAAGACAGGAGGAATTACCCAGGTAATGACCTGATTAACAATGGCATTGTTCCAGGGCTACTGGCTCAGTGGAGAAAGGCCAACGCTCTATTCACAGGACCTGTAATCAACACTGAGGTTAGGATCAGGGCTAAAGTGAAGGCACTGTGGGATGAGGCAGTGAAGGTGTCCATTGGCAATGTGAAGCTAGAGGTCAAAGATAGGTTCATGAAATTGAACAAATTGGTGGACATCCTGTCCTGTCACTGTGAGATCAGGAGCTACAGTGAGCTTGGGCGCAACCCTGTCTGCAACAGTGAGGTTCACATTGACTGCAGCTGCAGGAGCAAGCAGAAGATACCTGCTTGCCTTCATTAAAGGTCAGAGAAAAGGTGAGCAGTGTGGGGGCACACCAGATGGGTCTAGCTGATCACCCCGAGACCAGGAGACAGGAAGCAGTGCTGCAGAGACAGGAGCAGAGAAGGAAGGCAGAGGAGTCAGCCAAGAAAGGAGTTGAGGGAAGAGTAACTGCTGGAGATGGAGGAGAGAGGAGGATGAATACTGGAGGAGGCAGGGAGGAGAGAGGAGGATGAATACTGGAGGAGGCAGGGAGGAGAGAGGAGGATGAAGACTTCATACCAGAGGCTGCAACAACTTCCTTTCCTGTGGCTAAGAAGAAATAATACAACACTGAAGATATCACCAACATAGCTCTGGCTAGCTTGAGACATCACACTGGGCTGAGAGAGAGGGCAGAGATTGCCACTGCTGCCTGGATTGATGCTGGTCTTATCACAGAGTTTGACACAGCACTGGTGATTGACCACAACAAGGTGAGGAGGGCTCAGGAGAGACTGACTAGGGAGCTGGTCAAGAAGTTTGATGAAGAGATTAGGGAAAATGGCATCACCTGTATCATCTTTGATGGGAAAAGAGATAACACCAAAGTGATGATGGAAGCTGAGGGCAGTGACAGGCAGTTTCCTGGCCTCATTAAGGGAGAACACTACACAGTATGCAATGAACCAGGTGGGAAATATTTGTGGCATTTTGTACCAGAGGAAGCTGCAGAGGAGAGAAGTCATGCTGAGGTCATTGCTGATCATCTGGTGAACTGGCTAAGAGAGAGAGGAGTAGACCAGACCCTTTTGGCAATAGGTGGTGACAGTACTAATGTGAATACTGGCTGGGAGGGAGGAGTAATGCATTATGTGGAGGCCAAGCTTAGCAGGAAGTTGGTGTGGATTGTGTGTGACTTGCACACTGGGGAGCTGAGTCCCAGACACCTGGTGACTGCACTGGATGGCAAGACATTGAGCAGCAACAAATGGTCTGGGCCCCTAGGGAAGATGTTAGACACTGCCACTGAGTTGGAGATCAATCCAAACTTCACGAGGATCACTGTTGGTCCTCCTCTACCCCATCTCAGTCAGGAGGTAGTCAAGGACCTCAGCACAGACCAATCATATTGGCTACAGAATCATCATTGCCATCAGATCGGGAGAGGTACCTCAGAGTCTAGCTCTCTTGGAGATTGGACCAGTCTCTCTCAGTAGGTGGGTCACCACGGCTCTTAGGTTCTGCAGATTGTGGATTTCCCAATATGGGCTGAAGGGTAGGAACCTGAAGAATCTGAGGATAATTGTGGAATTCATAGTGGGAGTCTACATGCCAAACTGGTTCAACATCAAGTTAAATCATAGCTGGGTGGAGGGTCCCAGGCATGTACTGTACCAGCTGGAGCTGCTCAGAAGTCAGAAGAAGGTGGTGGTAGGAATAGTGATGTCTACAGTGGAGAGATCAGCCTGGTATGCACACACTGAGGCTGTGCTCCAGGCCATGCTGTGCAGTGAGGTGGAGGAGGAGAGGAGGGAGGCAGTGAAAAGGATACTGGAAATCAGAAGTGAAGGAGATGAGGACACACAGGTAGGAGACTCCAGTGTCAGACTCAGGAAGACTCCTGACATCAACCCAGATGCCACCAAACTCTTGGAGCTTATTGACTGGAACTCTGGCGTGACTGAGCCTCCTCTGACCTGCTCCCTCACCACTGCTGCAATCAAGGAGTTTCTGGATAGACCAATGGAAGTTCCTGCATGGCCCTCACACACAGAGTCAGTAAAGAGGTGTGTAAGGATGACAACTGAAGCAGCACAACATGTTTACTCACAAGAGAGGAGGTAGGCATACATCAGTGGTCATGTAGCCAGTAGGGAGCTCATGTCCAGGAACAAGAGCAAGGCAGACATGGCATCCTTGGCAAAGTTCAAGAAGCCTATCTATATTTCTAAGTTTTCATATTGAAATACAATCAAAATGTCTTTAATTGTATGTAATGTATGTAAAATGTAGTTAT
Organism: Bathynomus jamesi; assembly: GCA_023014485.1. Lineage (NCBI taxonomy): Eukaryota > Metazoa > Arthropoda > Malacostraca > Isopoda > Cirolanidae > Bathynomus > Bathynomus jamesi. The sequence goes on from JAJOZX010003331.1 coordinate 464,309, forward strand.
ATACAATAAAAAAAATACTTGCAAAAATTGCTGATTTTTCATAAACTTCAACTTGAAATATAAGTAGCTAGGAGTGGTCAAATCTGGATTTTAAAGCCATATTTCGATTTAGCACATAAAAATGCATCATTTGGTCACTAGTAGTCTTTGAAAATCTAAAGATTTCACTTTGCTCCCTAAAATTGACACACCCTAATGCCCATGATAGTTACATATGTCCCAAACACTAGCGAAGCTACAACTTGAGACAATTAAAAAAAATTATTAGAATTTTTCATAGAAATAACACTTTCACAAACTTTGGCCACATTAGAAGCTGTCTTCCAAGCTAAATGGAAGAAAGAAGAACACGAAGATTTACAATTTTATTACACAAACTTGTAGGAGCAGCCCTCCGAGCTGCAGAAAATGCCTGCAACATTACATTCACTTCAAAGTAAAGAAACCTAATGGTAGCAGCTACCTACTGTAGCACCTAAGAAGAAATTTCAAGTGTGTCTAAATATTGACAAATGAGTAAGTGAAGCCATAAATAAAACAAGGGAACATTACCCAGACTTGGTGAACCAGAAATACCAGAAGGGTAGAGGAACCCCCATACACTACATTCAGCAGCAGCAACAACAACAATCTCATAAATCTAGGCCAATTCAGGGAACACCACCTCAGAAACAAGCTCCACAAACCCAGAATGCACATCCTCCTCCTCAGTGTTTTAATAGCGATAGTTTTGGGCACATTGCCTTATTGTTCCCACTGTCATGAACATGGTCATTGCCATGGCAACCAACAAAAATGTGCTGACAAAGCCCCTGCAGGGTACAGGTCCCACTTCCAGAGATCAAATCACCAATGTTCCCAAAAACCCTCCAATTCTCAGCAGGGTTGGCAAAAACCCACGTTTTTCACAAAAAAACCAACCCAACTGGGTTTTTGTTAGGTTGAAATTTTTTTTTAGAAAGGTTTGATAATTATGTAGTGCCTAATGTATCTATTACACTGGGTAACAAAATTTGAGAAATTTTCTGTTTATTGTGATTTTTCTGTCGTTTCTTAATGATTTTGGGGCGCTGATTCCAAAAATGATATTAGTTTTGCTCTATTATCAACCGTTTAAAAAATATAGGTTTCAAAAATATAGGTTATCACACTTTTCATATGGCAAAGTATATAAAGAAGGCTAACATAAGTATTTTCTGAAAATAAAAACACAATTGGAAATTAATGTTTATTGAGCCAAAATTGTTTGACAAACCCAAAATGGTGCAAAGGATATAATATATATCATGAGGAGAACCGATAAAAGAATAAGAAGCCTCGTTATGCAGTGTGCGTTCCTTAAAAATACACTGAAGGACGCGACTTCCACGTATGAACATTCTTATCCTTTCTGATCAGCGACCATACATAGTCTCCCATCATGGAAGCATCCCAATGGCCTTGGTACCTTTTCTCCATTGTTTGAATACCTTGATGGAATCTTTTGCCATGTTCTTCACTCACATCGCCCAGATTATCACGAAAAAAGTCTAGATGTGAATGCAGATAGTGTAATTTTAAAGACATACGGCACCCCATTTTGCCATAGCACTTAATCAAGTTTGACACTAGCTCCTTATAGTTTGGTGCTTTATGGCTGCCTAAAAACCCATGAACCACATCATGGAAAGCACACCAAGCCTCTTTTTTGATGGGAGTCATCTTGGCTTCAAGGTTCTTTGAATTCAACAGCGCCTTGACTTGTGGTCCTACAAAGATGTCAGCCTTGACTTTGGCCTCAGAGAGTTTAGGGAACATGACCCAAATCTGTTGGAAAACTTCCCCTCTAAAATCTAATGCAGTTACAAACTGCTTAATTAGACCCAACTTAATATGGAGAGGTGGTAGCAGAACTATGTCAGGCTTCACAAGAGGTTCCCTGAGTACATTGTACTTTCCTGGTTGCAGTCCTTCACGTGGAGGCCACTGAACTGTTTTATAGTGGTGCTCAGTTGAAGCCCTGCTATCCCACAGGCAAAGAAAACATGAATATTTAGTAAGCCCTCCTTGTAAACCTAACAGGAAACCAATCATTTTGAAATCACCACACACATCCCAGTTACATTGTTCATACTTGATTTGAGTGAGCAGTTGTTTGACATTTTCATAGTCCTCTTTCATTTGAACAGAATGTGCAACTGGTATAGATGGATATTTGTTCCCATTGTGGAGTAGAACAGCTTTTAAACTCTGAGTTGAACTGTCAATAAACAGGCACCACTCTGAGGGTATATGTGTTAACCCAATAGCTGTGAGTAGACCATTAACCTTGCTGCAATAACAGAGAGCCATTGATATCGTAGAACCTTGCAAACTCTTCATGCTGCTTCCGGTATACAGTGCTCTTGCAGTCTTCTCCAAGCAAATTCCACTCTTTGAGTCTGGAGGTCAGAAGCTCAGACCCTGATTTCATCAGACCCAAATCTCTTATTAAGTCATCCAATTCCCTCTGATTTGGAAAGTGAGGGTTTGTACTGAAAGTTACTGTATATTCTTCATCATGACTGTCTTCACCAGCTGACATCTCAGATGAGCTAGCTGCATCCTCATTTTCAACCTGCAAAGCAAAGAAACAAAATATAGGCATAGCTATATATGTAGAAGAGCATCAGCACTAAGAAAAATTGACACATAATGACACTCAGTCTGCAAATACAGAAGGTAAAGTAATGGATAGATACCTGTTCTGGTGGATGTGGTATTGGAAGACCTTCTCCATGTGGTACAGGAGCTATGGACAATGCTATGCTTGGATACTGAAGAGTCTACCTTCCTTTAACTTTCCTGTACTTAGAAACAGCTACCATGCAGTAGTAGCAATCATCGCAGTGGCTCTTTGGTTCTCTCCATATTCTGGGTACTGCAAAGGACATTGCCTTGCATACTCCCCGCAGCCACCCTTCAAGTGTGGAGTGGCAGCTTCCACAGATCACATGGGGTGCCCAGGGCTTATCTTGGTCACCCACAGGCATACCAAAATAGAGCCAATACATGATTCAGAACTTGGTGCCTTTCACAATCTTATGCGATACTTGCTGGGGCCTGTACTACATTAATCATAACCTGCAGATATAGAGAGAAGAGTTATTAAATCTGCAACAGATTCCAGAAAAAAGATATATTCACAACACTGAAATAATGTTTGCAATAAAAAAGGATCGATAACACTCAAATTGTCAGCACAGAGAAGCACAGAAACACAGTACCTCAGTGCTGGTAACCATCAGACAAATAACCTGCTTTCTTTGTGCACTCACACTTAGTGACTTCTCAGACTCTGCGCTCTTCTTTATATAGTACAGTGGAAGTTTCGGGCAATTTCTAGAGCAAGAAATTGTCAATGAACATCCGGATTCTCCTCAACAATTCCTGATTATTCTGATATTGCTGCGCCCATAATAACATTATACTGGTAAAACATGAAAAATGGATTATCTCTGAAACCATTGATGATACACAAAAACCAAGGCCAGATTTTGACTCAGCACCCACAAATGCATATAAAAATATAAAAAGTTCTATATAAACAGAATCAGTGTTACACAGTGTTATTTTATTAATTTATCTAATCTACAGTATACTGTATATTAAAAAGACATCTTTATTTCACAGAAAATTCAGATATGAGAGATAATAATGACATATTAGAATTTTATCCATTTTAATTTTAGATCTTTCCTTTATTTCTTAACAGCAGATTTCAACTTTATTTAGACCTAACTCAAATTTAAATTTTTAAGATGCCAAACTCAAAGAATTATAGAGGTTGAAGATCTAAAGCTAGCAAATGGGATGAGGTGACTTTATTAAGTGATCAGACTACTAGAGTACTATGCAATTATTGCAAAGAAAGTATCACTCAAAAAATTGAGAGTGAAACATCATCTAGAGAAATGCAGTTAAAGAAAAGTGGAATGTTTTGAAAATGAGGCAAGAGGTATGTAGAGACTCGAATTTGGAGCATCAGTTGAAACTGATTCACATCCTCAAACTTTGGCTTCTGGCAAAGATGATCTAAAGATTATAAGTGAAAATGTGCCTGAAATGAGTGACACCAGTGCAGGTTCTTCATCATCCACATTCTGTCATTCAACACCAATAAAGTATAAAAGGCAAAGATCAATTACACCATTTGTGGTAAGAATGACCGTGGACCAAAAGGAAGAATTAGATTTAAAAGTTGCAAGGTTCTTTTTTTCAGCTAACATAACCTTCAATGTTTTAGAAAATAAAGAATTTATAAAATTAATCAAAGGTCTAAGATCAGGATATGAACCACCAAACAGGAAAAGGTTGGCATCTGATCTGTTAATAAAATTTAATGATGAAGTAATCCATGAAATGAAGAATGACCATCTTGATGATTGTAGCATTACTCTTATACAAGATGGCTGGAGTTCAGTAGGTAATGATCCTATTATTGCGCACAGTGTTCATAATGGAAAAAAGCCATATCTGATTTCAGCAGTAGATGCTGGAAGTACAAAAAAGACAGCAGAATATTGTGCACAGTTAGCTAGAGAAGCAATAACAAAAACTAAAGAAATATATGGCATTGATGTAAGTATAACCATTTTGAGGTACATTTTATTTTAGTTATAAACTGAATGTAATTCTCCACCTTGGTATACTCAAATGCTCAGTTCCTTATGAGTTATGACATTTTATTTTCAGGTATTTGCTATATGCACTGATAATGAAAACAAAATCATAAGAATGAGAGAAATTCTTAAGGAGGATAACTAGTCTTATTACTTATTGCTGTTCAGCAGACCATCTAAACTTGGTAGAAAAAGATGTCTCCCCAAAATCAGTTCTCAAGCATGTTGTAGAAATTAACAAATATTTCAGAAACCATCACCAACCTCATGTAAGCTAAAACCAAATCCAATAAATTAGCTACTGTCAGCTTTACTTTTATGCATTAGCACTGTCAGTGTTAGCATTAGCACTGTCATCAGTGTGAATACGACTCATTAATAAGTTGCATAGGCTATTTATTTATGCTGTCAAATCCAGCAATATTTGTAATAAAAATTTATATTTTAGGGTTGGTTAATGGAGAAAGGAGGTATGATGCCGCAACTACCAAATAAAACCAGATGGAATTCTCAGTTAGAATGCATAAAAACCTATTTGTCAAATTACTCTCTATATATAGAAATAAGAGGAGAGCATATTGAAGAAATTGATCACAACATCGGAAAATTGATAGATAACTTATCTATACAGAGAGAGGCACTCAATTTACAGTCACAACTCTTACTTGTTGGAAATGCTCTAGATAAGGTGTTTATATTATGCAGTTAAAATTACTTAACTTTAAATACCAATATTAATTTAAAGATATTTTGTAGACTTATAGTGCACATTTTATTTATAGAATCCTGTGCTAAAGCACTACTAATAAATAATTAAAATACACTTCATTTTGTGTTTTGTAACTTGTAACACCAAAAAATAAATTCTGACAAATGCATAATTCTAAATGTTTACAGATGTTTTCATTCAGCCATATATAACTTTATAGTTTTTATTTGTATTTTTTGTTACAGTTGCAGGCTGATGATACAACATTATCTGATGCTGTTGATGCAGGCTGATGATACAACATTATCTGATGCTGTTGAAATTTGGCTCAATTTAATTGAAGATGAAAAATTAGCTCCATACAAAGATATTATTATTAGGAGATTTAAAAAAGCTATGGAGCCATGTCATCTTTGGCAAATATAACTGACCCAAAGTATGAAGGTAAATAGGACCTAAATGCTTAACTACTATCAATATATAAAACATAGGTAACTCAACTGTATGGGCAGAAGAGTTTTCTCTAATCTGAATCAAATCATCTGGCATTGCCAATATTAGATAACAATTAGCATAAATTCGATACCATAACATAAATTATATAATCTATATTGTTAGCTTTATTTTTGTTTCCACACAGTTCTATTATTTTTCAGTACAAAAACTGAATAGAGTTGAAGAGGCTGAAGAGTAGCTGATTGAAATAAATTCAGAATACTAATTTTTCCTCCTTATTTATTCAAAGATAGTATAGTGAGCTCTACATCAGCTAGTAATTGGTGGAAAATTGTTGAAATGAAATTAAAAAAAGAGACCAGGTGACCATTAGGTTTTGCTAAATTTATGAGATCTATTCATAGTTGTCCGGCCAATTCTGGATCATTGGAAAGATTTTTTCAACGTTTGACTTGGTATCGAGTAAAATGCAAAATAGGTTAGGGAAAGAAAAGGCAGAAATGTCAATTTGAATCTACCGCCACCTAAGATCAAAAGATGCTGAACATACTGATCAATAATCAATATTAGGTACAACTTAAATTATTCAAATTTATAAAGCTGAAAAGAAACATGATTTATTTTTAGATATAGGTAGCCAATTAGAAGATAGATAAATTTGATACAGTATTAGATATAAGGTTCATAATGAAACATATCAAATAAATAGTTTCTGGAAATTTTAGTTCATATTGGCCTTATCACATTAATTATAGTTTATAGTTGTTAATATATAAGACTGCATAACCATATTATAAAAAATGCCAAGTTAAAAATAAGTTTATGAGAAGTAAATTGATGTGGGTTTTTGCTGGGTTTTTGGGTACCAACCCTGATTCTCAGAAACCAGTAAATTCCCAGCCTCAACAGAACCACCAACCAAATAGATCACAACCACAAGGTCAACCACACAATTAACCGATGTCCAGACCCCAATATAATCAGCAAGGTCAGATGGTCCAGTACGTAGAAGTACCCGTTGAAGAATCAGTTTCCCCAGAGTACACTTTTCAAGAAGACCCTCCAGTGTATGGTGATCCTGTAGCATATGACTCAGGTCCTCCCATAGAAGTCAGTTCAAGTTCTTTCTTAGATCCCACTTTGGAGGCAGCAGTTCAGCCTCCTCCCTCCTAAATAGCAGTAATAAACCCACATACACACACAAACTACCCATCAGGATAATAGGTGCAACCTTACTAGATTTAAAAATAAATTGCAGCACAAATAACTGAGATTTAACCACTCTCCTAGATACAGGAGCACATGTGACATTAATTAAGAAGCAATGTGCAGATGAGTTACAAGAGAGTACAGATTATAAATATGAAGTTAAGGCACCTTCCTGCCAACTCAGAGGAGTTACAGGCACACCCATACCAACATATGGGGAAAATTAATTATATTTAGATGTTGGTAACTCGGTATATCCTGCAAAATGTTGTATTGTGGACAGTCACCACCTTTCAGACAGATATTTTACTAGGTATGGATTTCTTCAACCAGATGCAATGGGAAATTTACCCAGCTGGAAAATTAGTTAAGTGTAGAAATAGGACACACCCTCTCCATGAGAATATAATAGACAGGTGCTGCATGTTCAGCCCAGGGTTGGTACCTAAAAACCCAAACCCAAAAACCCAGCAAAAACCCAACCTAAAAACCCATATCAATTACTTCTCATAAACTTATTTTTAACTTGGCATTTTTTATAATATGGTTATGCAGTCTTATATATTAACAACTATAAACTATAATTAATGTGATAAGGCCAATATAAACTAAAATTTCCAGAAACTATTTATTTGACATGTTTCATTATGAACCTTATATCTAATACTGTATCTAATTTATCTATCTTCTAATTGGCTACCTATATCTAAAAATAAATCATTTCTTTTCAGCTTTATAATTTAAATAATTTAAGTGGTACCTAATATTGATTATTGATCAGTATGTTCAGCATCTTTTGATCTTAGGTGGTGGTAGATTCGAACCAACATTTCTGCCTTTTCTTTCCCTAACCTATTTCGCATTTTACTCCATACCAAGCCAAATGCTGAAAAAAATCTTTCCAATGATCCGGAACTGGCCAGACAACTATGAATAGATCTCATAAATTTAGCAAAACCTAATGGTAACCTGGTCTTTTTTTTTAATTTCATTTCAACAATTTTCCACCAATTACTAGCTGATGTAGAGCTCACTATACTATCTTTGAATAAATAAGGAGGAACAATTAGTATTCTGAATTTATTTCAATCAGCTACTCTTCAGCCTCTTCCTCTTGAACTCTATTCTGTTTTTGTCCTGAAAAATAATAGAACTGTGTGGAAACAAAAATAAAGCTAATAATATAGATTATATAATTTATGTTATGGTATCTAATTTATGCTAATTGTTATCTAATATGGCAATGCCAGATGATTTGATTCAGATCAGAGAAAACTCTTCTGCCCATACAGTTGAGTTACCTATGTTTTATATATTGATAGTAGTTAAGCATTTAGGTCCTATTTACCTTCATACTTTGGGTCAGTTATATTTGCCAAAGATGTGACATGGCTCCATAGCTTTTTTAAATCTCAATAATATCTTCTTTGCATGGAGCTAATTTTTCATTTTTGATTAAATTGGGCCAAATTTCAACAGCATCAGATAATGTTGTATTATCAGCCTGCAACTGTAACAAAAAAAACAAAAAAAAAACTATGAAGTTATAAATGGCTGAATGAAAACATCTAAACATTTAGAATTATGCAGTTAGAATTTATTTTTTGGTGCTACAACACACAAAATGAAGTGTAGGATTCTATAAATAAAATGTGCACTATAAGTCTATAAAATATCTTGAAATTAATATTGGTATTTAAAGTTAAGTAATTTTAACTGCATAATATAAACACACCTTATCTAGAGCATTTCCAACAAGTAAGAGTTGACTGTAAATTGAGTGCCTCTCTGTATAGATAAATTATCTATCAATTTTCCGATGTTGTGATCAATGTCTTCAATATGCTCTCCTCTTATTTCTATGTAAAGAGAGTAATTTGACAAATAGTTTTTTATGCATTCTGAGAATTCCATCTGGTTTCATTTGGTAGTTGCGGCATCATACCTCCTTTCTCCATTAACCAACCCTAAAATATAAATTTTTATTACAAATATTGCTGGATTTGACAGCATAAATAAATAGCCTATGCAACTTATTAATGAGTCGTAAATTAGGATTCACACTGGTGACAGTGCTAATGGTAACATTGACAGTGCTAATGCATAAAAGTAAGTCTGACAGTAGCTAATTTATTGGATTTGGTTTTAGCTTACATGAGGTTGGTGATGGTTTCTGAAATATTTGTTAATTTCTACAACATGCTTGAGAACTGATTTTGGAGAGACATCTTTTTCTACCAAGTTTAGATGGTGTGCTGAACAGCAATAAGTAATAAGACTAGTTATCCTCCTTAAGAATTTCTCTCATTCTTATCATTTTGTTTTCATTATCAGTGCATATAGCAAGTACCTGAAAATAAAATGTCAACTCATAAGGAACTGAGCATTTGAGTATACCAAGGCGGAGAATTACATTCAGTTTAAAACTAAAATAAAATGTACCTACAAAATAGTTATAGTTACATCAATGCCATATATTTCTTTAGTTTTTGTTATTGCTTCTCTAGTTAACTGTGCACAATATTCTGCTGTCTTTTTTGTACTTCCAGCATCTACTGCTGAAATCAGATATGGCTTTTTTCCATTATGAATACTGTGCGCAATAATAGGATCATTACCTACTGAACTCCAGCCATCGTGTATAGGGTAATGGTACAATCATCAAGATTAAGGTCATTCTTCATTTCATGGATTACTTCTTCATTAACTTTTATTAACAGATCAGATGCCAACCTTTTCCTGTTTGGTGGTTCATATCCTGATCTTAGACCTTTGATTAATTTTATAAATTCTTTATTTTCTAAAACGTTGAAGGGTATGTTAGCTGAAAAAAAGAACCTTGCAACTTGTAAATCTAATTCTTCCTTTTTGGAACACAGTCGTTCTTACCACAAATGGTGTATATAATTAATCTTTGCCTTTTATCATGCTTTATTGGTGTTGAATGACAGAATGTGGATGATGAAGAACCTGCACTGGTGTCACTCATTTCAGGCACATTTTCACTTATAATCTTTGGATCATCTTTGCCAGAAGCCAAAGTTGTCCCAGAGGAAGTGAATCAGTTTCAACTGATGCTACAAATTTGAGTCTCGGCATACCTCTTGCCTCATTTTCAAAACATTCCACTTTTCTTTTACTACATTTCTCTAGATGTTTCACTCTCAATTTTTCGAGTGATACTTTCTTTGCAATAATTGCATAGTACTCTAGTAAGCTGATCACTTAATAAAGTCACCTCGTCCCATTCACTAGCTTTAGATCTTTCACCTCTATAACTCTGAGTTTGGCATCTTAAAAATTTAAATTTGAGTTAGGTCTAAATAAAGCTGAAATCTGCTGTTAAGAAATAAAGGAAAGATCTAAAATTAAAATGGAGAAAATTCTAATATGTCATTATTATCTCTCATATCTGAACTTTCTGTGAAATAAAGATGTCTTTTTAATATATATTGTAGATTAGATAAATAAATTAATAAAAAAATAGATGTATTAGGCACTACATAATTATCGAACTTTTCTAAAAAAAAATTTCAACCTATCAAAAAACCTAGTTGGGTTGTTTTTTTTATGAAAAACCCAGGTTTTTGCTAACCCTGGTTCAGCCTAATGCTAACAGAAGAAATCCACTCCAGTTTATAGCAGTTCAAGTCAGTCAGTTGCATCCAGAGGGACAACCACCCTAGAAATCAGCCCCCAGAATAATCAGTTCCAATTGTTGACTCCAATAGGATTAACATAGCCAGTTTCAATTAACTCAGCAGTTGAGATTCAAAATCCAACTGAAATGATTTTTCAGCCAATAAGGCAAATTTTAATCACTGACCCAGAGTCAGATTCACAATTTTTCATATGACCAACAGAGCAAATACAGTAACACCTTATGAGAAGATTTGTTTCCTAGCAAGAGCAGTAAATGGTCAAGGAAAACTATTAGAGTCAGATTGCACTCTTATTACAGAGAAAAGTAATTTCAAGAGAGATGTTCTTATTGCCCAAGTTCTTAGTCATAGTCAGAATTCAGCTATACCTGTTGTTTGTTTAAACAAAGGAAAAACCCCTATTGAATTAACTTCAAATCAGAGAATAGGAACTGTTTCCACAGTAGAAATAAATTCAGATTACCCAACCAGTGCTGTAAATCATGTTTCCAGTTCCTTGGAGTTAAACCCAGACCTGTAACTAGCTAATTTTGCGGCTGAGGCAAGATCATAAAATTGCGTCTCCTTATACTTGCACCCCCTTATAAAATTGCACCCCCCCTATTCCTATAACACTACACAATCCTCTAAGTGGTAAATTTCTGTAGTGCATCATTGATACATTGTCTGCACCAGTCTTTTTTGTAGGGATTTCCATTTACAGAAATTTTCACGATGATTAGTTGAATTTTCATGTTCTACAATTTGGTTTAAATTTTTCCAGTCATTAAATCCTGTTTTTTGATTTGCAATATTTGGTTTGGAAAAGCACTGATTGAATAATATGCATGGAAAACAGAAAATAAAGTACTGAAAATTTATAGAAATGCACCCTTTCCCTAATGGAATGGCATGCTTAGGATAGTAGATACATATTTTATATAGTTTTTCTGCACCCCTCAGCTTTGCGCACCCGAGGCAAGTGCGTCACTCACCTCGCTCTTGTTACGGCACTGGTTAAACTCTTCTGCATTAAAAGAAAAATACCAGGTGTCCCATTTGAAATGAAACAACTTTGAAACCTTATAATTTTTTATTGAATGATGCAAACAGTATAATATTCACGCAGTAAATAGTCAATGTCATAAAGTTTCATATGATATATGTGAATTATAACATTTAGATAAATTAGAGTTCTTTATTGTATGCATTCAATATGCGCACCATTTGTAGCAAAGACCAGGTCACAATGGTACTCAATTTCCCTCCACACATTGCCTATTATGTTGATTACAGGTCCTGTGAATAGAGCGTTGGCCTTTCTCCACTGAGCCAGTAGCCCTGGAACAATGCTGCTGTTAATCAGGTCATTAACTGGGTAATTCCTCCTTTCTTCCTCGCTCATCTCTCCTCAACAAACCATACCTCAGCAGATCTCTGGCGTGGGCAGCTCAGCAAGGGGAAGTTCCCTCCCAGTCTCCACCAAATGACTTAAGTGACAACTTGATTTGCTTCGGGTTCTGATTTCTTTCTGACTCATCCTGTGGACCTGTGAACAAAAGAAATGTCATTGAAATTTGGATAAGCCTACTGATTATGATTACATAAAATTAAGTTAATTGAAATTCTTAATATCTTCCTATAAGCTCAGATAAAAGGTTGTGTTGTTATCAGGGTTGTGGAGTCAGAGTCGTGGAGTCGGAGTCGTGGAGTCGCACGTTTCAGGGTGGAGTCGGAGTCGGAGTCGAATTTTTACAATGTGTGGAGTCGGAGTCGGAAAATTTTGGACCGACTCCACAACCCTGGTTATAGCCACTAGGTTAAGGGTTATTCAATTTTAAGTAGGACTACTACTGGTTAGACCTTAATTATGTTTAAGAGAATCTTTTTCATTTATATATAATATATATTATTGGAAAAAAATAAAAATCCCTTAATATGATAATATCTACAAGTCAACATCCTTCTTAATATTTGAATGTTCCCTTATCCTAGAAAGTAACCTGATGATTCATGTGGTGGTGATGAAATGTCTTATTATTATGATAATTATAGAGTGAAACACTAGAGGAGTCGGAGTCGTATATTTAAAATGTGAGGAGTCGGAGTCGGATTTTTAGATTTTTTACAATGTGTGGAGTCGGAGTCGGAGTCGAATTTTTACAATGTGTGGAGTCGGAGTCGGAAAATTTTGGACCGACTCCACAACCCTGGTTGTTATAGGTACAAGACTTAATTATTCAAAGTAATGACAATTTCATACATCTATCATATCAAAATATACAGAAAGTTTGGGTCACACAACATTTCAAATAATTTGAATTGCACAGTATTTACATTACAAAGTAATCAAAATTGTCAAAAAGGAGGGAAAACGCGCATTCACAATCAAAACTCCAGCATTTGTGACTATGTGAAACTTAGAAACCATACTGCACACCAAAAATAACCAAAGTTGACCATACATATCAATGGCACATTGATATACGATGCTACAGTCATATTTAGGTTATATTTCAAACCTTTATGGTCAAATATAAGTAGGTAAATGGCTTTTTTAAATAACACTAAAGATATTTCTAATTTTGCTAGATAATATGGCATTATTTGAGCATTAGTAGTTTTTGAATTGTTGACTTTACTAAAATTGACACACCCTAATGAAGTATGCTACATAAAAGAATGGTTCCATATTCATATATATTTATATTCACATCATTTTTACATCTGGAGTCCAAATTCACATAACACTGACACATGTTTGGATAAAGTTTTGAATTTCTTTCTATTTTATTTTTGCTGAATAATTGATGAATTTTTTCTTTTTAATTTACTTAATCATTTTTTTTTAGATTTAGCTTCATAATGTAATCTTCTTAAATTCTATCAGTTTTTGATAGAAGATACTGAGTTATTTGGTTTTAACTATGATAATGAGTAAATATAGTCACACAACACAACTGGGCCAAGATCATTCAGTGGATCTATTGGTAATGCTCTTAAGACTTGCCATGAGATGCCTGTGATAAAGTTCTCCCCAATTACGGATGGGGCAGATAGCATCCCAGTTCTCACAGATGAGCTCATAGAAGATTTAAGTAATGATCAACACTACACATTCAGAATAATTGGGGCCATAAGAGAAGGATATGTTGACAGAAGCCTAGAGAAACTTAAGCCTGGTCCCCTTAACAACTCTAGATGGTTAACTCTAGCTAACAGACTATGTCGTTATTATGTGTCCCAAAAGAATCCCCCCAGAGAGTTACATAGCCTTGTTCTGTTCATAGTAACAAACTATGGTCCTAACTGGTTCAATATAAAATTTAAACCATATCTGCCTGATGGACCCAAACATATCTTTGATGCGATAAAAAGGTTCAACCTGTTACCCCAAGATATACAAAAAGTTGTCTACCCTTATATATCATGGAATGCCTATTTTGCTCACTCAGAAAATATTTTTCTATCAATGCTGTCAGATAGTGAGCAAAAGCTGTGCAAAGTTGCAATTGATTGAATAATACAGACAAGAAAGTGTAAGGAAGCCAATACAACGAAAATCAGAGAATTTAGAGTACCAGAATTGAACTTCAAAGCATCACATTGGACAGACATCACCTTCTGGGATAGGATTGATAACACTGAACCACCTCTCACTTCTAAATTGTGTGATGAAGAATTGCTTGAGTATGAAACAAAATGTTTCAAAGTTGAGCAATACCCAATTCACACACACACAATATCGAAAGAGCCGTGAAGTTGGTTACAGATGCATCAGCATCAGTAATATCACAGGAATCAAGAGACTGATTTATTAGGTCAAGAATAAAAAGTTGCTCTCTGCTTCCCTCACTTGAAACCAAAAAGGATCTGATGCCTCTCCTGAAAAATAATATTTGAGATGAGTGGGTTTTATATTGCATTCAAATTTAATTGATTTACGGTATCCAACCAAGTGAGACCAGATACAATTTTATTTCAATACAATGTATGCACAATGGTGTTCTTTAAGTACCGTATAGTTTTGCATGATAAAGCCTTTTTCTTCAATTATTTTTTTTGATAGAACACAGTTTTTATGTTATCACATTCTTATTTATGGACAACTGGCTGATGGCCATTTTGCTTTTATGTAGAAATGCGAGAGATGGTTTGAGTTACAAATATTAAATGACTGAATACATCATTTTCACGTTCTAATACAACAAAAAAACAAGTAAGGCAAATAAATTTGAAATAAAAAGTTTTCACTTTTCCCTAATGTACAGAGACATGCAAGAAGTAAATAGACACCCTTAATTTTATGGTAAAATGTATGCATCCAATTTTTTTGCCATTATTATGACTAATATTTGTTTCCTACATTTCTATCCTTGAAGAAGGACTTATGCCAATATTCTCAAGTGGTCAAATTGAAAAAGACAGCTGCCTGTTCATGGAAGATGGAGCCCCATGCCACACTGCAAAAAAGATGAAAGAATGGGAGGAGTGAAATGGTATCAAATGACTTCCTTGGCTGAGTCAGTCCCCTGACATGAACCCCATAGAACACGTGTGGGCAATACTAGACAAGACTTTACGTAAAAAGCCCAAAAAACCAGCAACACGATCAGAATTGTTGAATCTTTTACGCCAAATTGTTACAGCAAAATCTGGGCTGTCTATTTACTTCTTACATGTCTTTGTATATGTATATCTCATATACAAGGTGTACATAAAGTCAGGATCTATTTTTGTGAAGCACTTGGAAATTATATGGAAGTCAATCATAAAATGACAAAGTGGTAACATTTATTAAATAATTAAGAGTAGGATTCGACGTGACACCCATCAGTATCCCTGCACAGCTCAAATCGTTCCGCAGCATTTCTAAACACATTCTGGAGCATTTGCGGGGTTATGTTATCTGCAGCAGTTCATGTACGTAAGTTTTCAAGACTCGTAATCTTCGTCTGATAGATGTGCGATTTGATAAAGCCCCATGCAAAGAAATCTAAAGGGGTTAAATCTGGTGATCTCGCTGGCCAAAGTCTGTTGCTTCTGCGTCCGATCCAGCGATTTGGAAAATGTCCATTTAGATAATCCTGAACAATTTTGGCATAGTGACAAGGAGCACCATCATGTTGATGGACGTGAGATCACCAGATTTAACCCCTTTAGATTTCTTTGCATGGGGCTTTATCAAATCGCACGTCTATCAGATGAAGATTACGAGTCTTGAAAACTTACGTATACGAACTGCTGCAGATAACATAACCCCGCAAATGCTCCAGAATGTGTTTAGAAATGCTGTGGAACGATTTGAGCTGTGCAGGGATACTGATGGGCGTCACATCGAATCCTACTCTTAATTATTTAATAAATGTTACCACTTTATCATTTTATGATTGAATTCCATATAATTTCCAAGTGCTTCGCAAAAATAGATCCTGACTTTATGTACACCCTGTATATGTTACTTTTACTTTTGGTAAGTTTGAATGATGGTTCAGGATTGACATGTGGTCAAACCCCTCTACAGCATCCCACCTCATTTGTGGGATTTGGTGAAGGAGGGAATTACTGTCTGATCTCCTCCTTCCCTCATAGCCAGCCATGCATGGCTGGTCAGGGACTTTGCACAGCAATCTCTCCAGCTTGTTCTTGAGGTTATTCAGGTTGGTGTGCTGGAGATTCCTCACTTCTTTTGATAGGTCATTGAAAGGCTTTGGGCCTTGTATTGTGAGGTCTTTTCTATCCTTGATTTCATGGCCCCTTGTCCCACTGCAGCTGGGACTGTACAAAATCTGCCTCTTCTCTCACTCCAGTTTATTTCTAGCTCATTTCTAAGGTTAGGAAGAGAGCCCTCAAGTATTTTCCATATGTATATTATTTTGTACTGCTTGTGCCTTCTTTCAAGAGAGTAGAGTTCTAGGGATTGTAGTAGAGACCAGTAGTCTTCACCTTCTGTTTCCTCTATCTTAGACATAAAAGTCCTTTGTATAGCTTCAGTGTTCGTAATGTCTCATTTTCTGAATGGGCTTGTGAGTACTGAGCAATACTCAATTATTGGTAGGACTAGACTCTTCCATAATTTGAGCATGATGGAATTATGATGGTATTTTCTATGCTTCTATTTCTTGTTATCTGATTATTTTCTATGTTCTTAATTTTTATATTATCATTATTTTTCTTTGGCTGTTTTTCTACATTTTTAGTTTTTATCTTTTTATCATTTTGCTCATTGGGCAGTTTTACTGTTGCATCTTTTACTTATCTCTTTTCTTTCATCTATGTCTTCATGCTGTATTATTATTTCCTCTTCTCTCATGTACCTGAATTTTCATTGGGACATTTCCAGACTCTTGTATATATAATTTTTAAGGCTTCTTTCGCTATTGACCCATTGCTTGTGTTGAGCTTCCATCATGAAAAGGAAAAACTATAGTATTTGCTATTTACCATTACTTATTCAGACTACAGTGGATTTAATATCCTAGAAAAGTCCCTTATTCCACGTACATTAGTTCAGTGTATTCCATAAAAGTTACCTCGGGGAATGATTCAGAGTTGAACTAATATATACATACACCCATACATGTGGGCATCTCTACATAAGCAAGGTACTGACCTTTTCAAATCCATATAGGCCTCTCTAAAAACCTAATTAATCTAATTTAACTTGACCTGACAATGCCATCAAACCAGGAAAGGTATGATAAATGTTTTGGATACAGTTGAAGGTGTTTTTTGTTAAGTCATTAAATATTGAAGTACTCCCTTGTCTAACCTAACCCAACGTAATCAGTACAACCAGTTAAAAAATAATTGGTTACAATTACTTTGCATATGCTCAATTAAAATTACTGCAGTTGACAAATGTAATTGATTGCAATTACAATTGCATTGAAAAGTAGTAATTAATTTCAATTGCAATTACCTTTCATGGAAACACCTAATATAAATGAAAGGAAAGAAGTCTACCAGTAATTTACAACTGTAATATCAGGTGAGTTGTTCAGTGTTCATTGGGTTAATTCTCATTGTCACTGAATGTAATTGATTTCAATTACAATCACATATTTAGTTAGTCAATTACTTGAAAAGGTTAAATCACTTAGTTACAAATTACAATTACCCTATGCCTGGTACGAAAACTTTTTTCTGACAAAAATGTGTAGGATTTTTTATAGCACTTTTTTAATGATCTGAGGTACCAAAAGTATTATTTCACAAAAAATACCTCTACATCTTTGAATTATCACCCACTCAACCTCACTTTTGCCCATGCAAATTATGCTCAACTTGACCTTTGTTCACCAATCGAAGGTTGAACTGCCTTAACCTTTTTGTCATTATTGTCAAACTTTTACAAAAAATAGCTACATTAGATAGTTACCATCCTAGTTATTGTATATTTGGAAACCTATATAATGAGTTAGTGTACAAATGTGGAAAATTTAAGAACTTCTTAAGAAGTCTAAATAATTATCCAGATTTATTATTAGAAATTTATATATATATATAATGAATTAACAAATTCTTTCAAATCAGGTTGACTTCCGGGCAAAACTTTGGGTTTGTTGTTTTTGTTATCAAAGAAACCAGTTTCCTCCTAACTATGCTTCAATAAATGAACAAAATCAACCAGCTGAACTGTTCCCCAATTATTCTACAATTGAATATACCATAATGGTGAGTTAATTATAGTCTGACCTCATCAGAAATAACACTAAGAATGAACCAAACGTGGATATTTTATATTTACCTTTCATAAGTGTATAAATTATGAGCGAAAACTAAGTCTTGTGAAATGGAATTTAAATTAGCTATTTGAAAAAAAATGCATAAACTAGTAATTCCTTAATTATGTCCCCTCCAAGTAAATTTGGATAGGCCATACTGAATTGCATTTGGCTGTCAATCCATTTGCTACACTTTCTTGTCTGTGCTATAACTTTTCAACTGCTAACATAAATTGATGAAACTTCATTTGTATATGGGGGCATCACAAGACAGCATCACAGTATGAGCCTGAATCATGGCCCTGCATCAAAAGTTAAATGGAGCTTTTTCATGTTTGTGCTATCATATTGATGAAACTTCCTTCACATGTGGAACATTACAAGATGATTTGTCATAGACAAGAATTGGATCCTTGCATCAAAGGTCAGGATTACAAATGTAGGAACTGATGTTGACATAACTTTTAAATTACTCGTATCTGCATTTTGTTTGATGAAAGGTAAGAAAAATGAGAGTAAAGTTCATAGGGAAACTTAAAGAATGTTCTATATTACTCATTATATCAGAGTTTCTTAAACAGAGGAAACAGAATTTGCCTCCTATTTTCCTGTTTGTGGTTGATACTTGCATTGATGAAGATGAACTGGGGGCTCTTAAGGAGTCAATCACAATGTCCCTGTCACTCATGCCTCATTCTTCTCTTGTTGGTCTAATCACCTTTGGCAGACATGTACAGGTAATTTGTCCAAACATTTTAAATTAATACTCACTGTACAGGGTGTCCCAGAATTAACTATCTATTTCAATGAAATCGGACAAATTTTTTAAAAACACACTTTTATTTATGTTTATCATGTTTAATATGTGTTAAAAATGTATAAATTTCTAAATTTTTTTCATAATTTTATTTTCATAATTTTTTCATTATCTGGTCCAATGAAAGACCGTCTGAAGTCATGAATGGCAAAGAGACTCCAAAAGTTAATGTTTGGCTTGGAATGACCAAATCCAAAATTTATGGTGCTCCATCTTGTTGAAACACAACATTATCAAGAATGCCATCATCAAGAAGCTGTGGTTCGAGAAACTGCTGAAGCATATCAAGGTAGACGGTACCTGTTACAGTTGCTTCCGCAAAGAAGAATGGGCCATAAATTTTGGATTTGGTCATTCCAAGCCACACGTTAACTTTTGGAGTGTGTCTCTGTCATTCTATGACTTCAGATGGTCTTTCACTGGACCAGATAATGAAAAAATTATGAAAATAGAATTATAAAAAAAATTTAGAAATTTATACATTTTTAACACATATTAAACATGATAAACATAAATAAAAGTGTGTTTTTAAAAAATTTGTCAGATTTCATTGAAATAGATAGTTAATTCTGGGACACCCTGTATTTTAAATTATATAATCTCATTATTTTAGCCTCATTGTTTCAGTACTTGTGTATTATTATAGTCCAACAGTTTAACTGTTGGACAAGTCATTACTGTGAAATAGTAAATTATAATTTTATTGAACTACTTTATAAAATAATGTTTAATAATTTAGAGCTAACAATGAGCCTAATTCCAGTTTGAATTAATTTATCTTCAAACCATAAGGTACATGTGTTGGCTTCAGAAGGAATGAGAAAGCAGTTTGTATTTCCAGGACAAAAGGACCAGACAGCAAAATCTGTGCAGGAGTTCTTGGGTGTTGGGTTGAAGGCTGCCCAGTCACAGGTAAGCAGAGATACAAGGTCATAAATAATTGTACTCACATGGGGCAAAATGACATAAATCATACTCTTTCTTATTTTTCCATGGGATGGACTATTGCTACCTTACTAGATAGGAGAGATGAAGATGTGCAATAACAAATTCCAGCATTGCTGTACTGAAAATTTAATATGGTTAGGGGGGAATACCTTGTTACAGTCTTAAGCTCCAGACTGTCATTTATAACCTCTTCACTGTTAAAGGTACCTGGTGGTGTTCAGCAACCAGGTGTTGGTGGTCCCAATCAAGCAGCTCATATGACCAACCGCTTCTTGCAACCTGTTCAGTCTTGTGAAATGGCTTTGACTGACATCTTGGCTGACCTGCGCCGTGACCCTTGGCCAATTGCTATGGGAAAACGATCTCTGAGAGCCACTGGGGCAGCCCTCTCCATTGCGATAGGACTCCTTGAGGTAAAAGATGTGTTGATTACTGAACTCTATTCTAATTAGTAGAATATTTTATTTGAGTCTTGTGATGATCCACCTCAGGCCTACAGCTAAATGTGGAATCTGAACCACAATCCACCAAGGGTAATTAGAAATTAAAAAGCCCTTGCCTCTTGACCTCCCAATCAGCAGCCCAGGTACACATTTATCTACCACCTATTTTTTATGGTAAGATGAACAGCTGGGTGAGCTGAGTGCTACATATCATTGCCAGGAATTGAACCCATGACCAGTGGGTTCATAGTCACAATGCTAACCACTACACACACCACTAGAATAACTGACAGTAACCATGACATTGGAACAAAATTTCAAACATAGTATTTGAAAAAATTGTGTACAATAAACTTATTAAATTCTAATCAGATACAATATTTTAACCGAAACACAATTTGGGTTCAGAGGTGGATATACAATGGAAGATGCCATAAACATGATATTGGCAAATGTATATCAGAATTTAAACAGCAAAAAATACACTGCCTTGATCTTCCTTTACTTATTAAAAACATTTGATACACTTTCACATGAAATCTTATTGAATAAACTTCACATATATGGAATAAGAGGAAATATCCTTGCTTGGTTTAAATCATATATGTCAAATCATCATCACTACATCAGCTTAATTAAAAGATAATTTATCCAACGAGGTGATGCTAACTAGTGGAGGCCCACAAGGATATATTCTTGGCCTGTCACTATTTCTAATTCATGTCAGTAATTTTCATCTTTCAACTACATTAAATTGCATACAGTATGTAGAATGTAGATTAGGGATGTGCCGATAGTATCAGTATCGGCAGTATCAGCCTTTTTTTTTGGAGTATTGGTATTGGCAAGGTGAAAATATGGCTGATACTCCGATACTTTTCTACTTTATTCATTATGTGATTCAAGACAAAGTTATGTTTAATGACAGTAATTGATTAACACAGATGATATTATTATATATTAATATTATTAATTATTATAGTGCTCCTACATTAACAGTACTCCTACCCTAACACTAGCTTTCCCATTCCATACCATAATCCTGCAAATATTGCTCTTATTTCACCTTCAACTGAAAAAGACATAAGAATTCTATGTAGCATGCAAATTTGGACCTTATACCATAATAAATAAGGTTCATTTTAGCCTGCCAAACTTGGTCTCAAGTGCCTCTGTAACTCGCATGAAGCAAAGTTCCAACGATCATTTCATAGACCATTATTGAAATTTTGGCCAATTTACGTTTCAAACCAGTATAATACAGTATTATTAAGCACACCGGACAAAAAATTAGTCACCCCTCTCAGAATGTACCTAATAACGTGTGACGGCGCCTCTGGCCTTGATAACCGCACGAATCCGGCGAGGCAGAGACTCTACGAGGTTGTGCATGTACTGAACATCGATTTGCTGCCACTCGTTCATCAGCCGGTCCCGAAGTTCCGCCAGAGTCCGTGGGTGTCTATTCCTGCGCTTCACTTTCTGTTTCCAGCCTGAACAACACCTTCGACGCATTCAGGATTAAAGGCTTCATTGGACCTGCGATGTACTTGTCGCCTCCTATCATTGGAGAACAAACAAAAATGGGACTCATCGGACCAAATTACACGTTTCCAATCTGCCGCAGTCCAGTTTTTGTGCCTCTGAGCCCATTTATAACGTGCCAATTTGTGACTTGCTGTTAACAGCGGCCTCTTCCGTGGTACCCTGCTCCAGATGTCCATCGCATGCAGTTCTCGTCGCAATGTCTGTTCGGAAATTGGTCGCTGGAGAACCTCATTGGTTTCTTGGAGCAATTGTTCTCTGGTTTGAAAACGATTTGCAGTTACTAGATGAGAAACATGGCGGTGGCCCCTATTGTCGAGAATTGTTTTCCGGCCACAGTTACGCCGTCGATTGTCAGTTGATTGCGAACTACACCACTCTTTGTAAACTCGCTGGACAGTACGCGTTGACACACCAACAAATTGGGCTACTTCAGACATTTTGTGTCCGTGGGCTCTGCCAAACACGATGGCTCCTTTTTGCCACTGAGTAACGTCTGCCTCACGACCCATTTTGCAGACTATATCCAACACACACACTGTTCTTCACCACCTCACGAAACAGATCTGATCCTGTGTGCTACATCACCGCTACTTGTCACTTACCAATGCTACATCAGCACCCTCTGTGTGACCTTGAACTTCCTACTATCGGTGCTATTAGGGGTGACTAATTTTTTGTCCAGTGTGCTTATATATAAAACAGCTTCTTATGAGATAAATATGGTAAATAATGATAAATATAGTCAGCTGAAAATGACGTTGTGCCGCGAATTCCCAACAATTATAAATTAGCGAATTAAAATGAGAAGTGTTTCACCGATGGTGTCCATGTCACCTATCAGGCTATCTCAAATCTAAAAATTGCAATGTTCGCATGTGTAGTGTTTATAATTTCCTATAATAATATGGACATATTAAAATATTAGTTTTATAACTTTTATTACTGTGTGTGCTTACATATTCTTTCATAGAGCTCTGATACAATACACTACACTGCTTAATTGACCAATGCCCACTAGTGGGGTTCAGGGGCAATGTTCCCTCTAATTTTTTTTAGTCCATGTGCGCAAGAAATTTTCGTTGTGCATACATTTAGATTCATGGTGAAAAATTGTGCAAACTTTTTTGAGCGCTATTATCTTCAAAATTAAATACATATAAATAGTAAATAATTAATAAATATTATTTCCATAAGGTGATAGCATGATCATTACGGTACTATTAAGTGGATATTAAAAAACTGTTTACAATATTATATAGTCTTAAAAAAGAAAACATTTTATCCATTCTAAAAATATGAATAAAATAAAAAATAGTAAAATAAAATTCAACAAAATAAAGAAATAAAATAAAAATAACATTAATTGAAAATGACTATTTTAGTTATCATTTCTCAAAACAATTTTTAGCATTTAGCAATTTAAAATAGACTATCAAGATTAATACATGATTTTATCCATTCACAAAATAGGAATTATGAGATAATTACGATTCGTTTTTATGCAAAAATAAGAAAGAGAAGGTTTATATTCAATGCGTTAATGTATAAAATAAAAAAATGCAAATACATAGAGTAAAAAAAATCCGTATTGCGTCAAATTGCACGGACGTCGGTGAAGTCGGGCGGAAGGGGTTAATGCTTAAAAGAGCGACTGTAGAGTATGTTGATGCAAATGGTCAGACATTGTGTGACGGTATATTTTTTAAATTACTTCATTTACTGTCATGACTCATGGTATGCTTGAGCCTGTGCGCATTTTATTTTGCTGTGTGCACGGGTTTCACAACGCGTGTGCGTGTGCACATGCGCACACCTTAGAGGGAACATTGTTCAGGTGAGGGGAAGGAGTGTTAGGCGATGGGAAAGTGGAGCTGTCTCACGCTGCATGTTAGTTTGACTGCACCAGCCACAGTGTGTGGTTGTGATATTTTTCACTGTCACACATCATCTTATGCGCAGTGACAAATGTGCTGAGTGCTGAGGCTGATAAATCTTGCATTCTGCTTCATTATCATGGCTTCTTCTAGTCAAAGAAGTACATCCTCTCTCGTCTGGAAGTATTTCGACATAGATGAAAATGACGAGTCTAAAGTAGTCTGCAAAGAATGCAAGAAATTATTGTCACATGGAGGAAAAGAGGGGAAATCTTTTAATACAACAAATCTTAAAAAACACCTGCAAAGCAAGCACAAGGAGAAGAATGAAGAATTAAATAAAGAACAAGCTCAAGTTGAAGGAGAAGAAGAGAGGCTACAGAACAAGAGGAAACTAGAGGGATATTTCAACAAACCTGCAAAAAAGAATACTGGTGCATCAACATCAAGTTCTACAAATGAAATTCAAATAACTCTGGATGAAACTTATGTTCGGAAGCAAATTTGGGACATCAACAATCCCCAGTCGCAAACCATTCACAAAGCCATTGGAGAAATGATTGCTGCTGACTGCCAACCATACTCTATTGTTGAAGACATTGGATTTGAAAGACTAATGAAGAAGCTAAAACCTAATTATGAGTTGCTGGGAAGAAAGTATTTCTCTACAAAAATTGTTCCTGATATTCACACAAAAGTACTGGATAAGATGAAGACTGCATTGGAAGAAGCAGAGAACATCAGTTTTACTACTGACATTTGGACAAGCAGCTCAGATACGGCTTTTATTAGCCTAACAGCACATTGTATTGACATCAATTTTGAGTGAAAAACTGTTGTACTTAGAGTTGCACCTTTTCCAGGATCCCATACTGCTTCAAACATTGCTGAGGTGATCGAAAGTGTTGTTCAGGAATTTAAAATAGGTACCATCCTACAAGATTCACGTTTTTGTACATGATAATGGAGCTAATATTGTCCGAGGTATTCAAGACACAGGCTCTGCTAGTCTCTCGTGCTTCCTCCACACTCTACAACTCATGGTTCATGACAGTATTTTCGAACATCAAATAGTTAAGGATATGATCGCAAGTTGCAAGCAAATAGTTGGACATTTCAGCCATTCAGCACTTGCATACAACAAACTAGCTGTGCTACAGAAACAGCATGACTTGCCCGAACACAAACTGATACAGGATGTTCCAACTCGGTGGAACAGCACCTATTTCATGATTGAACGTATGTTTGAGCAAAAAACTGCAATTGCCAACTACTGCCTTGATACCTCCAACCTCCTTGTATTTGATGCCAATAAGTGGACTTTGATTGGGAAGTTTACTGCGCTGCTGAAAATATTTCACAAAATTACTGTTTGGTTGAGTGAAAGGTCTGCTTCTATCTCAGAAATAATACCTCAAATAAAGTTTCTACAAGTCTTCATAGCAAAAGCATCAACTGACATCAGATTCTTTGGACTTGGAAGTACTCTTTCAGCTATTAACGCATCAATGAAGAGTTGCTTTGAATGCTATCTGGATGATTACAATCCAATACTAGCCACATACCTAGACCCCAGATATAAGACCTCCTTGTTCCAAAATAAATCTAGTGAAGATTCCAAAATGCAAGAAAGCAACCTGGAGAGAGCAATGATAGATAGCATCAAGAAAAGGAGTTGAAGCTGTTCAAGAGGAAGAAAGTGGACATACAAGCAGGGCTGTGGAGTCCGAGTCCGAGTCGTGGAGTCGGTCAATTTTGAGTGGAGTCGGAGTCGGAAGTGCATAGTTGGATGGAGTCGGGGTCGGTGCAAATCCTTCAACTATAACCATAGCAGCCTAGGCCTAGGCCTAGCTCAATTTTATGAATAAAATAGATTTAACCTAATTTTTATATAATATATAAATATATAAATATAAATAATATATAAATATAGTTGCTTATAATTAATAAGGATTATAATTAATTAATTAACATAATTAATAAAAGGAAATTAAAAAATTTTGTACTAGCAACCCTAAATCTTTTTCAGATTTTTAGATTTCAATTTGATAAGTAATGATAACAGCGTAATGTCACATCAAAAGTATAAATCTGCTGTTTTTGAATATTTTTCACTCATTGCTGATGGAAAATATTACGTATTATGGATGTTTATAATAATACAAAAACATCTTATTAATTTGCTAAACCAATAATAATCTTATTTTGTTTAAGCTTCAATCAGTTTGTATTTTGGGATTTATTGTAATTTTTGAATAAAGAGAAAAAAAGCCATTAAGGCATTGTTACAGCCACTAAGTAACTGATAAGTCATGTGGTGTAGTCCAGGCAATCTAGAGCAAAAATAGCTTCAACCTGGGCAAAATTGCTTCAGAAGCTTTCTAAACTGTTTCCAGCTCAGGAACCATTACAGAATAACATATCCAAAATCCGACAAAATTGGACCCCGGGAACCCCCCCAAAAATGAAATTCAAAATGGCGGACTGGCAGTTTCCTACGAAATACAATAAATTTTAATTTCACTTTGTAGAGAGAGTTATGACGTTTTTCTTGATCAGTAAAATGTTTTAAAACACATTTTCGTTTCTAAATTAACCTATATGACACTAAAAATTGTATTAGGCGGCTAGTATTAAACTATGACGTCACGTAATATAAATAAAATATACTGTATGGAGTGTGTGTGAGAATGGACATTGCTACATCTTTATAAACTTATATTATATACAACTCTCTAATTCCTACTACCCACTATCAAATCTGCGTATTTGTGCTTGTCATTTTCTTTAAAACTGTTATTATGTACTCCTTTTAAATACTGCAACACAGTTTATTAATTTGTGTTTTCTGTTTCAGACTGACTCGGTGTACGGCTGACTCGGTGTGCGTCCGCCTTCAAGAATGCAGACCCCTGAAGAATTGTGCGTGATTTGTAAGGAGAAATTGGACAGCGGACAGGAAGTGGTTCACATCTCGCAAAAAGGAGCAGATGGTATAAATGCATCCAGCCGCAGCCGTGGAAGCGATGTTGTTGCAACAGCTGGAATAAGTGTTCATGTATGTAGGAAAAGGTTTACGGATAAAAAGACCATTGAAATAAAGAAGCGACAGACCGCAGCCGAGGCAATACCAAGGAAAAGTGCTCATTTTCATGAATACGCATTTTCCAGTGCTACTCACTGTTTGTTTTGTGATACCTTTGTGGACTTTTTTCCAAACACAAACCAAAATCAGAGCATGTCAAAATAAGAACTACAGAGTTCTCCGAAACCATAAAAAGGTGCTGTGAAAGCCGCTGCGATTAATGGTCGTTTAATGTAAAAGGCCGTCTGGAGTATTATCTTCGTGATCTTCCTGCTGCAGATTGTGTCTACCATCACACCTGCAGCATAAATTTTCGAAGTGGAAAAAACATTCCTCACGCATACTCCTCCGACGATTATGATTTGAAGAAAGGGAGACCAACTAATGAAGAGCAACACCAAGCATTCCTTCAGACCTGTGCTTACCTGGAAGAGAATGATGATGAACAACTGTTGATTGGAGACCTAATTTCCAAAATGGAGGAATATCTTCAAGGAAGTCAGAGCTCTGTCTACGAACGCAGGCACATGAAGAGAAAGCTTTTAGAACGTTACGGAGACAAGATCATAATATCAGGTGAAAGTGGGAAGGCAGATGTAGTAACACTACGAGAGACAGCTAATGAAATTCTTATAGATTATCACGAAAAGTCGAAAGAATGTGATATAGATATAGAGCTCCAGAAGATTTACCTAGTAGAAGCTGCTGCAAAAATAATCAGAAGTGATATCAAGTCTGTCGACTCGCCTAGAAAAGATGTGTATCCATCTCCAAATGACATCACTGCAGAAAGTGCTCTTGATTACATTCCCAACAGTCTGAAATTGCTATTATCAAAAGCATTTGCGGGACAGGATGCTTCAAGAAAAATAGGTGCAATTGGGCAGAGCATTATGCAAGCAACCTGTCCTAGAGGATTACTATGTCCACTACAGATCGGTTTGTCGGTTCAGCTACACCACAACTTTAGGTCAATGTACCTTATTGACGTTCTCCATCAGCTGGGTTACTGTTCGTCGTATGCAGAAGTAACAAGATTCAAAAGAAACGCGGCGCTGGCAAGTGGGTCTGGCTCTTTTACTGTTGATGAAAACACTGCAGTCCTTCTAGCAGCAGATAACGTCGATCATGATGTCTGCACTTTGGATGGGAAGAATACCTTTCATGGAATGGGTATGATTGCCGCAATAACTCCGAAGATCAAGATCCACCCTTCTATTCACAGGCGTAATGTTGGTGACAATGACATTAAGAAGATTGCAACTGTTGACATTAGGGAATATAGACACGCGAGAAGCATGTTGAGGGACATCTCATTCCACGAACTTCCAGTACCCACTGCCACCATAAGTCGACTTAGTCTTCTCTGGCAGATATCTTCAGCAGAAAGATCAGGTCCAAGTTGGTCCGGAACAATGCAGGCAATTCATGGTGGATCAAGTGTGTCACATCCAGGTGTGGCGTTGATCACGTTCCTTCCCATCATAGATATGTCGTCAACTGACATGACCTGCATATTTTCGACATTACTATATTTGAGCAAGATAGCACGCGATCAAAAAGTCCCATGCATTATTACCTTTGATCAGCCTTTGTTCTGGAAAGCTTCCCAAATCATCAATGAACAGAGAGACCTGCAGGACATTGTTTTAATGCTGGGATCATTTCACACTGATGAATCTTTTGGGAGCAGTCGGTACTCTTATGAATGGTTCAGGATTGTCTGAAGTACTTCAAGAAATATATGGACCAAATGCTGTGCAACACATGATGTCTGGAAAAGCTGTTTCAAGAGCGATACGTGGTCATATGATAGTAGATGCAGCTCTTAGTACCTTACTAGTCGCAGACGTTTTCCCTCATAATGAAGATGGAACTCCTCATGACCTCCATAAGGAAGCTTGTGACCTGCTCGACGATGTTATGACCGCCAAACAATCAGTTGAGGATGTGGAATCTTCGAATGCATTGTCTCAGATTGCTACCACTTTGAATGCGAAGAAAACTGACCTACAATCTACTTCTCAAACAAGTCAACTCTGGTTGGAATATCAGCGAATGATCAACATTGCACGTTCCTTGATAACAGCAGACAGAACCGGCTCGTGGGATTTGCACTTGCAGGCTATGCTGGAGACCATCCCCATAATTGCAGCAGCCGGACATCACAATTACCTGAAATTGATATACCTGTACCTGCAGAAAATGTTAAGTTTGCCTTCTGAAAATCCAGCCGTTAACAAAATGTTCCAGGAAGGTAAGTTTGTGGAAAGAAGAAGCGACAGATTATGGGCCGGACTCGGCACAGACCTGGTGATAGAACAAGTACTAATGCATTCCCTGAAAAGCAGAGGCGGACTGACACGCGGAATTGGATTTACAGACATCCAAAGGACAACGTGGCTCTTTTCTATGCCTCTGTGTTCCACTTATAACTTAGCAATGCAGGAATACACCAGAGTTTTGTTGGAAAGTAGTGAACAACACAAGGAAATGAGGGGAAGTAGACAAATCAGGGACAGTAATGACATGAAGAAAGTACTTGAACGGCTGGAATCCTTATCCCCATTCCATTCTACCTCGGGTCTCTGCAACATTGTAACAGGGCTAACTGCTGATCCTGGAGTTAACGTTCATCAATTGCATTCAATCGGTACGAACATTGTCGTAAAAATGATTGGGAAACAAGCCTTTACATATTCTGCCAAAAGATCTGACAAAGTGAAAACACTAGGATCTGCTTCTGCCGTTGTGATCACTGATGCTTCAGATATAGAAGTAGATCCTGTGCTACTGTTTCAGAGAATGATGACTGTTGCCACTGGTGGAGACATGAATCTTGAAGATGTCATGTGTTACGAACTGTGTGCATATCCTCCTGCATTGTTTGAATCACGAAGTATCTTGAGGAAACCCGATAAGTCTCAGCTAGCTCATGCAATAATCAAATACACTGACACTTTACGCATGGAAGAAGTTCAAGAAATTCAGTGCACAGACCAGTACGTATTGGATGGTGGATCTCTACTACATCGTGTTTCCTGGCGTCAAGATGAAACATATGACAGCATCGCCAACTCATATGCCAATTTCACTCTGAAAACATATGGAAAAGCAATCATTGTTTTTGATGGCTACAGCAGCTCTCCTACGATCAAGGACATGACCCACAGAAGACGCAGCACCAAGACAAGCAGAAATGTGAATCTCAATCCAAGCATGAAGTTTGTTGGCCAGAAGGAACACTTCTTGGCTAATAAAAACAACAAGCAAGCATTTATTTCCCTCGTAGGTGAGATGTTGAAGAAGCACGGGTGTACTGTTCACAACGCAGATGGGGATGCTGATGTGGACATCGTTCGTGCAGCAGTTTCCTCATCAGAAAATGCAACTACAACAGTAATAGGGGAAGACACCGACTTGCTGATTCTCCTTCTGTACCATGCCAAGGACAGTGGTTTCAATTTGTACTATCGCAGCGATATAAGATGGGGACCATCTCCTAATCCTGTGTATGATATTCTCAGCATTCAATCATTGTTAGGCAATGACATCTGCAAGTATCTCCTGTTTGTGCATGCTTTCACGGGCTGTGATAGCACATCCAGAATTTTTTCGATCGGTAAAGCCAAAGCATTCGACACACTGATGAAGGTGGCTGAACTCTGTTCAGTTGCAAATACATTCTGTTCTGATTGTTGCCAACACTCTGACATTGAAGCCGCTGGAAGAAAGGCAATGCTTCTGTTGTATGGCTGCAAAACACTTGAATCCACTAACGCACTACGTCATCGAATGTTAGTTGAAAAGGTAGCTACAGCTAAATCTTTTGTTACACCCGAACGTTTGCCACCTACCGATGCATCCACAAAGTACCACAGCTTTCGCACATACTTTCAAATACTAATCTGGAAGTCTACAGAAGAGAAGATCGATGCAGAACAGTGGGGTTGGTATGTATGTAAAGAATAATTCCTACTACCCTACAGCCTGCAACAAGCCACCAGCTCCAAATTATCTACTCAACATGATCCGCTGCTCCTGCAAGACGAAATGTGCTACTTCAAGATGTGGATGCAAGCGTAATGGAATGCCCTGTTCAGCCGCTTGTGGCGAGTGCCAAATCAGTGGTTGCGATAACAACCCAAGTACCGGTAATCTATCCGATGATAGTGATGAAGAGGATTAATTTCTGTATGTTTGTGACCAGGTATCACTTCTTCTGTAATGAACATAACTTGAAACTGGGAAAAAAATAATTGTTGTATTATTGATTATAAAAATCTGTAAAAAGCTATATAACATTATATTTGCGTAATAACTGGTTGTGTTGTATATTGTTGAATTATTTAAAACATTACAACTGAAAGAAAAAGCATCAAATATATCTCTATAAATAAAAGCGTAAATTATATATATTTTTTTTTCGTAGGAAACATCCAGTCCGCCATTTTGAATTTCATTTTTGGGGGTGTTCCCGGGGTCCAATTTTGTCGGATTTTGGATATGTTATTCGGCAATGGTTCCTGAGCTGGAAACAGTTTAGAAAGCTTCTGAAGCAATTTTTCCCAGGTCTAACTACAAATTGCCTGGACTAGTGGTGATGAAATGCCTTGTTTATGAATCTCCATTGGCCTAATAAAGCTAATCGTAATCAATTTGGCCTTAACATTCCATCGGAGTCGGAGTCGTAATTATACAAGTCAGATTTCTGGAGTCGGAGTTGGAATGTTAAAATTTTTGGAGTCGGAGTTGCGAGTCAGCAAATTTTATCACCGACTCCACAGCCCTGCATACAAGTACTATGAGTGAAGAAGATATGCAAGAGACTGAGAGTGCTTCTGACAACATTATAAGTGATGAGTTCAGTGAATTTGACTTTGACAAGTGCATGGACCAATTGGTTCAAGAGGGCTGTGATGATAGTGAGGGAAGTGGAACAAAAAATCAACTCCAGGAAGTCCATCTTAGAATAAGAAGCACTGCACATCATTATTTCTGATTAAAGATGAAATGACCAAGTATCGAATGTTGGAATTACAATCACAGGCTGGAGACCCTTTAAAGTGGTGGAAACAGAATGCAGTTATGCTTCCAACATTAAGCCGTCTTGCAAATAAGTACCTGTCTTCTCCCCCTTCATCAATTGAAAGTGAGAGGTTGTTTAGCACTAGGGCAATATTTACACTCCGCACAGGAATTGTCTAAGTGCAGAAAGAGGCAAAATGTTAATGTTCCTTCACTACAACTTATGAATTTTCAATTTTGAATGTTAAAAATATATTTAATGTTTAATTATCCATATGTTTCTAATTTCTATTAATCTTAATAATAATTATTTACTGGAAAATTGGAAATTTTATTTTTTTATATCTTGTATCTTACAATATAATTTTTCATTTTGTAATTTGTTCAAAATTTTAGTTTTTTCTAATTTCTATTAATCTTATTATTTACTGGAAATTTTATTTTTTATTTTTTTATACCTTACAATGGAATTTTCATTTTGCAATTTGTTCAAAATTTTATTTTTTTGTGATTGAAGGAAGGAAATGTTATCTTTTGTATTTTATTTATTATTCACACAATGCAGATTAACAAGTCAGCTTAGTCAAGAAATATTGTCATTCCCAAGGGCATGCTTGGTAGTTGAGGTCATGGAAACTGTCCTTAGCTCAGCATTGTACGGGAAGTTGCACTCCTGGGGTCCTGACTCCTGAGCTAAACAAACAGGTGGATACTGGATAAAAGTTCATAAAACTATATTCTATTTCAGTTTTGACAGTATGGCTATGTTTGAATTTTTTGAACTGTTAATTTCATCCAATAACAGTTGTCTCCAACTTCCCCTATTTCTAATATTAAAATAAAAGTAACTATATTTTTTTTTATAATTTAACAGATTAAGCATTAATCAAAAAGTATCGGTATCGGCAAAGTATCGGCCATTTGTTAGTATCGGGGTATCAGTATTGGCCAACATCTTAATATCGTCACATCTCTAATGTAGATACCACACTTCTTCCCATCATAACTCGACTTTCTGATCAATGAAATGAACAGGCAGTTAAAAAATGTGTATAAATGGATGTGTGCTAATAAGCTTTTATTGAACCTGACAGTCATCTTGTGTGATTATTACCACAAAACATTAATACAAACTATCAAATAAAAATTGGGAATACTACTATTGCAAGGGTGAATGAGGTTAAAGTACTTGGCATTAATTTAGACAAAAAACTAAATTTCAAAAGTCGTATACAACATACCAAATCCAAAATATCAAGATTTCATATTTAAACTAAAAAAATGCTTCCTCAAAATGCCTCCCTACCCTATATTATTCCTTCATACAGCCACATTTATATGTATTATGGCATGGGGTAACTCAGAAAATTATGTAAAACATTCCTTGGAAGTAATTCATAAAAGTATGAAATCTCTTGAATAATGACAACAAAGTCATACTTCCCCAATGTTTAAAGAGCTAAATATTTTAAAATGAAATGACATACAAATTCAATGTTGCTGTCAGTATGGGGTCATTCTCTGTCAGATCAACCAGTGCCTAACACCCTCATCTCTCAGATTTTGCTGAAATTTGGTTTATAGGGAGTTTGTGGGCCCTGAATCCATTTCTGAAATTATAAGGTCAATCCGACCAACGGTTCAAGAGATATGACCTCGGGAAATTTGAGGTCACTTGCGAGGTCACTAACATTTGGCGACCCATAACTTGGGTAATAATGGTCACAATTATATAAAAGTATATATATTTAGAATCAGAAAACGACAAGGAATCCAAATATGCAAGTTTTAGAACTCTAGGTTGAAAAATAAAAAGGTTACACTGTAACCAAAACTTGAGGTCACGATTTGACCTCGGGTATCAAATGAGAATTTTTTTTTTAAATGTAAAAAATGAAGGCATAGGCATTGGCTATTAGAATCAGCAAAAAAAAGTTTGTTTATGTTAGTATTTTTCATGTAACTAACATATAAGTGAACACCATATTCATAAGTTGTGCGTCAATTCTACCTATTTTTTCACACTTAAGCTCATAATTTGACCTATAGAAATTAAAATTACATTTTTTTATAGATATAAAAACAAAGGCAAAAAATGTAAAATTGTATTTCACTGCTAATCTACACTAGCAATAATAGTTATAATAGTGAAAGGGGAAGACCTACTTAGAGGATTCATGTGCTAGCCTAATACAATTTTTGCATGCTCGATGCTCTCATCAATTTCTTTTTGTGGAAAAATGTATTGAATTCTGCTGCCTCCTCTTAGGGTAGGACAACTCATTACAGTTAATATATGATGTCCTGGCACTGCACATGAATCCTTGTTTGATGGATAATAATATGCACTTGATCCTGATGACCCAGAGGGATGTAGAAAGTTCATAGTGAAATCATCAAACTCTTCACAATATTCCTCCACAATTCCATACCAAACTTGCATGTCATAAATGCAGCCAACATACTCTCCTGGTTTGACACATTTTAGGTTACAAGCATTGCAGGTTCATTAGTAAAATGACTTTTCCTTATTCTTTTCTTTTCTCCAATGCCACTTGAAATGGGATACACCATCAGTTCTTCCTTGTTTAGGGGAACAAATCTATGATATTTCTGAGTTCCAGGAATAGCCCTACTATCCTTGAATTGATGTTCCAACCGTTCTTCTGCATCTTTCAAATCAGCTGTAGTTACAAAGAAAAAATTTATCTTCTTGCTCAAGTTTTCTTCACAAAACTGAAACATGTGTTCTGGTGTAAGAATTTGCCTCTGTAGTTCTCTGCAAACTGGCACGAGCAGTAGCTCTTTTCACTGTTCCTCCAATCCCATCACATGCATTTTTGCCATGGGATGTAGCAAAGAAGTGCCATTCACAAGACAGACCAAAATCCTCTTCATGGTAACAGAGATTTGTGAAGTTGTATCTGTTCTTATATTGGCCAGCACATCCATCTGAGAAATAGTGCACCTTCTTCAATTGTGGGCATCTGAATTTAACATATGTCATAAGCTTCAATATGAATGAGTAAACCATTATAGTATTGTGTTTTAGTGATGCAGATAAGAAACAGACACTAAAATGGCTAAGTTCCTGGTCTGCAGATGATCTATAATAGATGACAAAAGGGTGAACTGTACACTGTGAATTGTCCCAGTGAAACCTTGGGCAGCATCCTGGACAATGAAAGAATAATTCTCAGAGAAATCACCTACTATAACTACCTCGCTCTGAGGTGGTGGTGTTTCTTTCAACTGCTTGAAGTACTGTGATTGTTGCTGAGCAACAAAGTGATGACGAACCATGCGGGATATTTTCATGCTTAGGGATGATAAGTATTCATGAAGTGGCTCCACCTTATCAACCATTGTACAACGGTCAACAGTCACCCATTGCTTGTAAGATATTTCATTTGGAGCTGATTTCACACTGTCAAGTAACTCAAGAAAATCCAGGACACCCTCTTCTCTTGGGCAATCATTGCAAAGTTGCATCATGCAAGTCTCTCTTTCTGTACTGCAGACACTGTAATCCATAAGATCCTTGTATGAAAGACCTCTTTCTCCCAATGCAGCCAGCTGCAATTTTGGATTTTGATGGTATGTGCAGACACAGACAGAATGAGTCCCACCACTACCGGCAAGCACACAATATGATGGCCGTAATTTTGCAAATGTGGAAAATCCTATTTGGGATTCTTTTCATCATTTTTATATAGTTCAACATCTCTCTTAAATTCCCGAGGACCAATCGTTTTGCACCTTCATTGCACCTTCAGCACTGATAACTTTCACGCAATCCTTTTGGCCAGGACACATACGACTAACCTCTTCTGACTCATAGAATCTTCTAACTATATCTTTGTTCTTCAGATATCACTTTTCCTTTGCTCATTAGTGGAATCTTCGGAAGGATTCCATGTTCTGATTTAAGTGAATGGCTTCTTTTCACCATGTATGTTGTAGTTTGAAAGAAACTAGCTGTTTTTTCAATTGTGTATGGTGAGAGTGTCAATATTTGTAGTTTGTGATGGTGACATTTGCTCTCCAGGAATGACTGTTTCAATTCATTCATTAATTTGTCTAGATGTTTTTCAGATTTAGTTTCAGGTTTTGAAGTATTACTTACCTCCTCGGTAATTTGAACACCATAACTGAGTTCTAGCCTCTCCGTCAGGTGTTTCTGAGCAGATGATAGCTTACCATGAGCCTTGTGCTTTTTCTGGCTTAATGACAGCCCTTCTGAAAAGAACAGAAAAAAAGGTTTCACACACCTGAATATAGTAATTAAATATTAATTATAGTACCTTAAATGCTATATAATTGGCTATATAGTAGATCAAACAGGCCTTGTAGTAAAGTATAAGTTATTATATTAATTTATTACTTACTTTTTTTAACTGGGTTTGGTCCAGAAATGCTAGAACTGGTTCAACTGAAGTGAAGGATTTTCCTTTATCAAGCAATCACTGTCATTGTCCAGATCTTGAATTGAAGAGATGTTACTCAAGCCACTGATAGTAGATGATTCATTGAATCCTGCTCAGACTCGTTGTTTTCAGTGGTACTAAGTATAGTGGGGTTTTTCATTATCAGTGTCCAGCAGTTCACACACAACAATGAGTCTTTTTTCACTCTTCCAGCACATTTTTCAACAAGTACATCAGTCACTTTTCTAAGATTGATTGTTATGCGTTTCTTGTGTTTTTGAATAGGGTCCTGGCAGTATTTCAAGTGCCGAACCATTGTATTTTGATCTGTAAAGATATAGGATTTACAATTAGGTAATATATATTTTTTAGAAAATATATAGCTATACACACTTAATATTTTAGGCCTTGATAGTCTCTGAGGCTCATTAAAACACCATACCACCAGCCACCCACAGTGCTGGCTGGAACTGTACTAACCTGTAGACAAGGAATTTTGCAACTATCTGTGTTGATTCTGCACTTAGACAAGTAGCAACAGGTTTGTTTAGGCTACATGTGAGCTTAGTCTTCCCCTTTCACTATATAACTATTATTGCCAGTGTAGATTAGCAGTGAAATACAATTTTTATTAAATTCTTGGAGCTTGAGGTCAAATTGATAGCTAAGATATAAAAATTCCTTGAAATGACAAGCAATTTATAAATATGGTGTTCACTTATAAGTTAGTTACATGAAAAGTACCAACATAAACAAACTTTTTATGATTGTTTCTATTAGTCAAGAACTCTGACTTTGTTTTTTATATCTATAAAAAATGTAATTTTAATTTTATAGGTCAAATTATGAGCTTTAATTGTGAAAAAATAGGTAGAATTGACGCACAACTTATGAATATGGTGTTCACTTATATGTTAGTTACATGAAAAATACTAACATAAACAAACTTTTTTTGCTGATTCTAATAGCCAATGCCTATGCCTTCATTTTTACATTTAAAAAAAAATTCTCATTGATACCCCAGAGGTCAAATCGTGACCTCAAATTTTGGTTACAGTGTAACTTTTTAATTTTTCAACCTAGAGTTCTAAAACTTGCATATTTGGATTCCTTGTCGTTTTCTGATTCTAAATATATATACTTTTATATAATTATGACAATTATTACCCAAGTTATGGCTCGCCAAATGTTAGTAACCTCGCGAGTGACCTCAAATTGCCCGAGGTCATATCTCTTGAACCGTTGGTTGGATTGACCTTATAATTTCAGAAATGGATTCAGGGCTCACAAAACTCCCTATAAACCAAATTTCAGCAAAATATGAGAGATGAGGGTGTTAATTTCAATTTTTTTTGGTTGATCTGACAGAGAATGACCCTATGGTCAAACCTATCAATAAAAATCAACATTCAGACTGTCCAGTGATTTTATACACAAACCTAACTATACAATAGAAACTGCAGGAAATGCACTCTTCCAAAGGAGCAGATGTATGGAATGCAATTCCCATGCATATCATGCAGGTTTCATTACTAAATATATTTCACAAATCACTAAAAAAAGCACCTCATCAGCTCCTTGTCAGAAAGTGTGGGAAAGCAGTAATTGTCAGTATATACAAATAAAGGTGAAGGAAACAATTGCAAACAATAAGAGTATAGACCTTTTAAATGTAGTTGAGAAAATGTATGGAAATGTTGGTAGAGTAAATATTGTACATCATTTGGTTAGAGATGAAAAAGGAGCTTTTGGGGCATTCCAGGACAAATCACGCAAAAATTTAAAAATTTGTCACCACTCCAACCCAGATTTTAATGAAAATTGACATATGGGGTTCTTCCGGGTGCTGATTTCACTGGTTCAAATAAAAAAGTTCCATGACCCATAGTTTTTGAGATATGGGCCCCACTTTACTACCTAACTTTAATGGGCAATAACTCCTAAACATCTTGTTGTAGACATATAAAACTATACATTTTTAGAATCAGCATGAAGAGATCTATTAAATGATACCACATTCAAATGTGTTGAACAATAATGAACCCCCCCCTTTAAATATTTTTACTTTTGACCCCCACCCCCTCTAGACAGTGAAATCCAAAAAAAAAATTTCATTTATTAAACTTCCATTAATTGTTAAAAGATACAAACAATAAAAAATGTGGGTATCAAGTTGCAAGATATTTTAAAAATTATTGAAAAAATATGTACATAGACATTTGTACATTGTACTTTGAAAATTTTTTTGACATTTTTATGCAGACTAAAATAGGAAACTACAAATGATATATTTACATCCTATGTATAACTCATATTCTCACACACACACACACTCTCTCTCAAATGTTTGTTAATTATGCTTATTTTTATTACAGATGTGCTTATTTTGAGTTAAATCATATCTTATTTTTGAGATTTACAATTGTGTATTTTTAGTAATGAAAAATGGTTAGATACTGTGATGATCCTTTACAAAAACATAAGAAAAAGATACACAAGGATATAAGAACCATCAGCCAATCACTTTATGATCGATGTAAATGGAAACAACAAAGGAATACTGTACTATGTAGAAACTGTAGAAAATTATTGACCCAGAGACCAGAGTTGCTATCAACATCACAAAGTGAAGAGTCTGATCACAATCAGTCTTCTGAGAATGTTATTTCAGAAAGCAATGAATATGATCCAAGTATATCAAGTAATGCCAAAGAAGAGGTTTCTCAAGTTCTAGAAAGTCTTGCTGTGACTCCAGTGAAGAAGCGTACGTATTTAATGATAGGTACTTTTTATATTTATAATTTTTTTATTTATATTATTTATTTATAATGCATTTACTTTCAAGACAGTTTTTCAGCAGTTGCTGGAAAACTTAATGAAATTAATATGTTGACATTAAATTTATTAAACTTATTAAACTTATGTGTTGACATATTAATTATTATTATTCATATATATCAAATGGAGTCAAATATTTATTAATTAAAAAATTTCAGATGGTTTGGGTTCCTCAAGAAAAGAAGCAAAAGCTATTCAAACAATAGAAAAAGCACGTCATTCTTTAAAATGAAAGCTAGAAACAAGTTTAGAAATTGAGATCTCAAGCCCATCAAAAGCTACAAAGTTGGATCATGAAACTCAAAGGTAAGAATTTTAAAATGATACGCTATTATTAAGTAGGAATATACCTAAACTAAAACAAGCATAAAAACAAAATGTAGGTATTCACCTTTGATAGTAGAAACTAGAAGCACAACTCCCTAAAGATTGGAGATCAATGGGCCCATTAAATCATTTGGAATTCATTTGGTCACAAAATAATTTTTGGTTTAATTTGACTATCTCAAAGAATGCTCATTTTGTTACACTTGAAATCAATATTATAATCCAAAAAATTTAATATGCACATGTAATGTTTTGTTTATAGCTATTATACATTCATGAATTTGTTTTAGGTCAATGATTCATCTCATGAATGAACAGGTTGAAGCTTTCCATTCTACTGACAGTTATGAGAGGAAACTCAAAATATTGACATTATCTCCATTTACCATATCAAAAACTATAAATCTATTTCAGACAACTGAATATTTAGTTAAGAAAAGCAGAAATATAAAACAGACTTGGAATTATTCCTGAAGTTGAACCCATGTCAAAAGGAAAAGTAATAACTAAAGGTATATATTAAAGATTCTGTTCAGAAATTGTTCGAATCAGATTAAATTAGTCATTTGTGCCCAGGTACAAAAGACTGCCTGAGTATCAGAAATGAAAGTGGGTATAAAGAATCTGTGCAGAAAAGACTGGTGTTAATGAATCTGAAAGAAGCTTTTTAGTCTCTCTAAAAATAATCCACAGTCCCCAAATTGACTTCTCTAGTTTTGCCAGCCTTCGTCCCAGACATTTTGTTTTAGCTGGAGCTGCTGGTACCCATTCTGTGTGTGGATGTACATACCACCAGAATGCCAAAATACAATTCTCAGCTTTGGGTGTTCAAAGGGTTGGAATACACAACTCCTTTGGAGAAAGCAGTGTGTGATGTCAACAACAGGAATTGCATGATGCAAGTATGTAATCTCTGTCCAAAAGAACAAGGTATTAAGAATTTTTTGCTCACTTTTCAAAGTGTTAATGATCCTGAATGTGAGGAAATAAAATGCAAACAATGGGTTACTACAGATTGATGCAATATGGTTGAAAAAACAAAATCTGTAGATGATTTTATAAACTCATTAAGCACAAAAATTGCCCAATTGACACGTC
This sequence comes from Bathynomus jamesi, assembly GCA_023014485.1. NCBI lineage: Eukaryota > Metazoa > Arthropoda > Malacostraca > Isopoda > Cirolanidae > Bathynomus > Bathynomus jamesi. Next base: position 505,124 of record JAJOZX010003331.1, read on the forward strand.
ATCACTTTATAGCAAAGAATTGGAGTGCATTTCTAAAGAACTTGAAGAATAATTTAAATAGCCATACAGCTGTAGTTCTTGGTGACTTTTCAGAAAACTACTAATTTGTAGTACAGGATGCAGCCCAAGGTTTTCATTGGGAAAATACCCAATGCACAGTGCATCCCTTTGTGTTATATTATAAGGAACCAGAAAGTAATGAAACAAAACATTTAAGTTATTGTTTTTTATCTCTAAATACAAAGCATAACACTTTTTTAAATACACTCATACCTATTATTAGAAAATCCCACCTTCATATCAAAAAATTACATTATTTTAGTGACAGATGTGCAGAACAATATAAAAATTGTTTCAACTTTAACATTTGCAAACATGAAGATTTTGGGCTGGAATGTGAGTGGCATTTCTTTGCCACAAGCCATGGTAAGAGCACTTGTGATGGGATTGGGGGTACAGTGAAAAGATCTGTAACCAGAGCGAGTATGCAGAGAACATTCGCAAATCAAATATTAACACCAAAAGACATGTTTGAATTTTGTTCAAACAATATAAGTGACAGGATAAATTTTTTTTTTAATAAATTCTGAAGAAATTGAAGCTGTGGAAAAATTTTTGAGTGACAGATATGAAAAAAGTATGTGGCTAACAGGAACACAAAAATTCCACAGATTTGTACCTATTAATGCAAATAACATAAAAATAAAAAAAGGGCGGAAAATTTTCATTATTGTTCTACACATTTGAATATGGTATCATTTAATTGATACATCTCTTCCAAAGGAGCAGATGTATGGAATGCAATTCCCATGCATATCAGGCAGGTTTCATTACTAAATATATTTCACAAATCACTAAAAAAAGCACCTCATCAGCTCCTTGTCAGAAAGTGTGGGAAAGCAGTAATTGTCAGTATATACAAATAAAGGTGAAGGAAACAATTGCAAAGTTAGGTGGTAAAGTGGGGCCCATATCTCAAAAACTATGGGTCATAGAACTTTTTTATTTTGACCAGTGAAATCAGCACCTGGAAGAACTCCATATGTCAATTTTCATCAAAATCAGAGTCGGAGTGGTGACATATATTGGGTGATCTCTCCTGGAATGCCCCTTTTGGGAAGACAGAGGATGTGTAGACGAAGGATTTTGATAGTAATGGATTGTATTTATTAGTAGTGGGAGTTTTTAAACTGGAAGAACTAAGTGACTGGTTCATGTATAAGAAACATCTGTTGCTTCTTATACATGATGATGTCATTGGATGAATTAAAGAGGCCAATGACGTGTTTTGGTGTGAATGGAAATTTTTGAAAGTGAATCTAAATGAAAATAAGGTTCTTGTAGTTGAGATAGTAGTAGTCAGCATGGAATAATGTGATGATTTAGGAAATGATTGAGATTGTAAAAGAAAATATTTTGAGTGCTTGATTAACAAGAGAGAAAAGAATAAATCTGAAGTTGAAAGCAGAATAAAGTGGATGTAGCAGTAAAATTCCAGAATCCAGACATTCAGTTCAGAGGTAGTTCATAAATACTAATCTAACCTAACTTATTACTAAGCTATTATGAATTCTGGAAATTCATTAACAGAACAAGCAAGTTTTAAGCATAATAAATTCCCTGGAAGGAAGAAAATGCTTAATTGGAAATGCATTGAGAGGTTGTAATTTTGCAGTAGATACAACACTGACATACAGATGTAAGATGCTTGTTTGTCATGATAGTCGGGTTTCACAAGTGAGAGCAGTTTAGAGGCATAATAGTGATGTTTGGTGTGTGTGTCGTGACTAGTGTGAAATGGACTGATAAAATGAGAAATGAAGTTTCGGAAGCACACCCAATGTATCTGAAAGTACTAACCCTTTTCATCAAAGGTAAAAACACTGCATTTCACTTTATTCTTATTAGTAACCTTCACTGCTTATATATATATATATGGGATGAATTTCACAATAAAACACGTGAAGTGAATGAATGCTGCAAACCCACAAGGAAAAAAGAAAAATGATTCCAAGGCCTTTCGTGTATTCAGAGCTACACCTCGTCAGGGAATGAAGATAAAAGGTGAGATGCCCATAGATATATACAACGTAGAGAAAAAAACAAAACAATTAGCACATACTTAATAAGGGGGTTAATGAGAGGCAAAAGAAATTTTAACATGATATTGTCAATTTTATACATTCCCACACTGTTATTGAAATTGTTTTTAAAATGAATAAATGCACATTCTAGAATATTTCTTTCTATTATATCTGTTTTTAACGCGCTTTAGAACTATCCCACTTGATGCTATGGTTACATCTATACATATGGTTAAATAAAGCATTGGAATTATTAGCTGTTCTACAAGCATATTTATGCTGTTTTACCCTAATATCTAATGTTTTACCAGTTTGGCCTATATATACTGAGTTACATTGTGTACATCCAATCGAATACACACAACCAAGAACATTATCAGGGCTATTCTTTATTAGGCGTGATTTAACAGTATTATTATACTTAAAGATTACATTAATGCCAATTGCTTTAAGTAAAGTTGGAAGGTATTGAAAATTAACATGGTAAGGTAGGCTAAGGATATTTTTACACTGAAATTCCTTTACAATTACATTATTATAATACCTATTCTTGGCTTTCTTAAGACAGTTATCTAAAAGTGAAATAGGATAACATAATTTAGTACCAATATTCATGATATTGCATAACTTGGAATCTAAAAATTCAGGACTAACAACTCTCAATGCTCGAAGAAACATAGCAGAGAAAATAGAGGATTTAATCGAAGGATGATGGTCAGAATAAAAATGCACATAAGAGTTATTATTAGTAGGCTTACGGTAGACTTCATATTTGAACTGATTAGAGCATCTCCAAATTCTTAGTATCAATCCGTCACTACCATATCTGTATGGCTTAGTAAAAACACACAGTTAATAATCCCATGAGGCCTATTGTTAGCTCAGTGGGCTCCGTAACCTATAAGCTATCAAAAATGGTTAGTTAGTTTATTAACGCCGTTAGTTGGCTCTATTTCTGAGTCGCATATTGTAAATAGCATGGATCTTATTGACAAACTGAAGTTCCCTAATGACCCTAATTTCAAATTGGTAAGCTTCGATGTATGCTCGTTATTCACAAAAGTCCCTGTTGATGACCTTGATTTTTTAAAATATAAGATCTCTGAATATTCTTTCCCTGTTCAACACAACACTCTTATTGAGTTAATTAAGCTTTGTGTCAAAGATTGTAATTTCAGTTTGAAAATAAGTTTTATGCTATGTCATTTGGATGGCTATGGGAAATCCCCTTTCACTTGTACTAGCTAATTTATATGTGGAATTTTTTGAAAGTAGAATTTTGCCTATGATCGTTAATTTCAATCTGGTTTGGTACAGGTATATAGATGATATTTTATGCCTTTGGCCTAATAATTTGGATGTTGACTTATTTCTTGGTAGGCTCAACAATTTAGTCCCATCTATTAAGTTCAGGGTTGAAAATGAAAATGATGGAAGCCTATCTTTTCTTGATCTAAAATTTGGAGATGCTCTAATCAGTTCAAATATGAAGTCTACTGTAAGCCTACTAATAATAACTCTTATGTGCATTTTTATTCTGACCATCATCCTTCGATTAAATCCTCTCTTTTCTCTGCTATGTTTCTTCGAGCATTGAGAGTTGTTAGTCCTGAATTTTTAGATTCTGAGTTATGCAATATCATGAATATTGGTACTAAATTATGTTATCCTATTTCATTTTTAGATAACTGTCTTAAGAAAGCCAAGAATACGTATCATAATAATGTAATTGTAAAGGAATTTGAGCGTAAAAATATTCTTAGCCTACCTACCATGTTAATTTTCAATACCTTCCAACTTTACTTAAAGCAATTGGCATTAATGTAATCTTTAAGTATAATAATACTGTTAAATCATGCCTAATAAAGAATAGCCCTAATAATGTTGTTGGTTGTGTGTATTCAATTGGATGTACACAATGTAACTCAGTATACAGGGTGTACATAAAGTCAGGATCTATTTTTGTGAAATAATTATTTTTTTCTATTTTTCTTTTCAGAAGCCCTTAGAATGAATACAGAAGAGCGTGTGGCAATAGTAATTTGGCGAATCGAGGGAAAGAAATACAATGACATCAGAGAGAGGTTTAGAAGGAGATTTCATAAGCCAGGGCCAATAGACAAGACAATACGAAAATTGGTGAACAAATTTAAACGAACAGGATCTGTAAATGATGAAGCAAGATTAGGACTACTGTGTATGTCAGATCTTACTGTGAATGCAGCATGCGGAATTATCACTGAGGAGCCACGTACGTCTGTTCGTGCTGCATCACACAGACTCAGCCTCCCGATGTCATCTGTGCACAAAATTCTGAAAGTTAATTTGCAGAAGAAAAGCTATCATTTGCAGGTTTTACATGATTTACATGAGGAAGATTTCCCTCGACGAAGTGTTGTGTGTGCTGATCTCGTAGAACAAATCTGGAGTGATAACTTAATGGATAACATTCTCTTTAGTGATGAAGCCACTTTCCCATACGTGTGGAAAAGTAAATCGCCATAACTGTCGAATTTGGGCAGATGAAAGACCGAATGATTTCATCCAAAATTGGGAAAGAGACTCGCCTAAAGTTAATGTCTGGATGGGTTTAACAAAATCTAAGGTTTATGGTCCTTTTTTCTTTGCTGAAGCTACAGTTACGGGGCTTATTTATCTGGACATGTTGCAGCAATTCCTTGAACCTCAGCTGATTGGGGATAGAATTGTTAGTACTGTCATCTATCAACATGATGGTGCTCCTTGTCACTATGCCAAAATTGTTCAGGATTATCTAAATGGACGTTTTCCAAATCGCTGGATCGGACGCGGAAGCAACAGACCTTGGCCAGCGAGATCACCAGATTTAACCCCTTTAGATTTCTTTGCATGGGGCTTTATCAAATCGCACGTCTATCAGACGAAGATTACGAGTCTTGAAAACTTACATACACGTATATGAACTGCCGCAGATAACATAACCCCGCAAATGCTCCAGAATGTGTTTAGAAATGCTGCGGAACGATTTGAGCTGTGCAGGGATACTGATGGGCATCATGTCAAATCCTACTCTTCATCATTTAATAAATGTTACCACTTTATCATTTTATGATTGAATTCCATATAATTTCCAAGTGCTTCACAAAAATAGATCCTGACTTTATGTACACCCTGTATATAGGCCAAACTGGTAAAACGTTAGATATTAGGGTAAAACAGCATAAATATGCTTGTAGAACAGCTAATAATTCCAGTGCTTTATTTAACCATATGTACAGATGTAACCATAGCATCAAGTGGGATAGTTCTAAAGCGCTATAACAGATATAATAGAAAGAAATATTCTAGAATGTGCATTTATTCATTTTAAAAACAATTTCAATAACAGTGTGGGAATGTATAAAATTGACAATATCATGTTAAAATTTCTTTTGTCTCATTAACCCTTGTTAAGTATGTGCTAATTTTTTTTTTTTTCTGTACCGTATGTTGTATATATCTATGGGCATCTTGCCTTTTATCTTCATTCCCTGATGAGGTGTAGCTCTGAATACACGAAAGGCCTTGGAATAATTTTTTTTTTTCCCTTGTGGGTTTGCAGCATATATATATATATATATATACATATACACACTATATGATCAAAAGTATTCGGACACCCCGGAAAATCCGCATTTCTGCAAATATCACCTTCGCCGAAAGGTATGCTGGGAAAAAGCGTGGCGAAACTATAATGCTGAGGTGTTCTGTTAAGTTATCAGTAACTGTTGTGAAGCCATGCCGCGTGGACGTGAACTCTCCGAGTTCCAACGTGGACTCATCATCGGATGTTATTTAAGTAACGTTTCTATACGAAACATTGCAGCCAAACAGGATATACCAAAGTCGACTGTAGTGGATGTTATCATGAGATGGAAGCACGACGGTGTAACTAACGCGAAAAAACGTTCCGGACGACCACGCAAACTGACGGAACGTGATAGAAGTAGTCTGGTACGACATGTCAAGAAGTCCCGCACGTCCTCTGCCGCTTCCATCGCTGAGGAGGTAGGAAGAGCATCCGGTACCTCCGTTAGTACTGTAACTATCCGCAGAGAGATGCACAGACTCGGTTATTATGGTAGAGCAGCTGTACACAAGCCACTGATTACAAAAGTTAATGCCACGCGTCGTTTGGCCTGGTGTGTCTCCCGTCGTTCCTGGACCGTGGAGGACTGGAAAACTGTTCTTTGGAGCGACGAGTCGCGGTATTCACTCTTCCAGTCTGATGGGCGTGTTTGGGTGTGGCGACAGCCTGGAGAATGGCTTCTTCCTGACTGTGTACGTCCAACGGTGAAGTTCGGTGGAGGGTCCATCGTGGTATGGGGTTGTTTTTCCTGGCTAGGCCTCGGCCAGTTGGTTGTTATACCCACTACCATGAACGCTGACGTTTATCTCGACGTTCTGGACAATTCGGCCCTCCCTACACTGTGGCAATACTACGGAGATGGCCATTGTTTGTTTCAACAGGATTGAGCTCCCTGCCATACTGCAAGGCGTGTGCAGGACTGGTTTTGTGAAAATAAGGTGGATTTGTTAGACTGGCCTGCTCAGAGCCCCGATCTCAACCCAATTGAGCACATGTGGGACGAACTGGAGCGACGGATACGAAACTGCACACCACGCCCGGCTTCACTTGCATCTCTTGCATCAGCTCTGCAAGAGGAATGGCGAGCCATTCCTGCACAGACTTACTGAAAACTGGTGGAAAGTATGCCTCGATGTGTTGATGCTGTAATAAAAGCAAAGGGTGGACCTACTGGTTACTAAATGCCATAATAAAACCATTTTTCCCAAAACCATGCGGTGTCTGAATACTTTTGATCATATAGTATATATATATATATATATATATATATATATATATAGATATATATACATATATATATTTTTTTTTTTTTTTAGTTCAGGAAGAACCGATTCGCCTCTATTTAAAGGGCATATCTCAGCGGAAAAACAAAGAAAAAGTGAGAGGAAAGACAGAGGAAAAAGAAAGGGTGGAGGGGACAGTCGAAGTGGAAAAAGACCAAGGACTGCAGGGTCGAGCCCCATCATCCTTGGGTGCTAGGGCCGGGAGGGCGCACGTGAAACCTCCAGGAACAAGCACGTACAACGAGCACAAAGAGCACTCAAGAGCACGAGCTTAGAACCCCCTTGCGGGGATACATATATATATACACATATATATGCATATACATATATATATACATATATATACATATATTTACCTTACCTTACCTTATGAACCTCATGTTGTTTTGTGCATTGGTCTCTCTTCACAATGAGGTCAAGCTGGTGGCCCCGCTTATATATATATATATACAGGGTGTTTCAGGAGGAAAGGTCAATACTTCGGAAGGTGATAGTATTGGTCATTGTGAGAAAAAAGTTCATATGAATGTGTGTAATTCTGAATGGTTACGGAGATACAGAAACCAATTACTGTTTCTAACATTTAATGTTTAAACATTGGCATTTTGAATGGTATCAGATACAGAAATGACAAATTTGTTACAGTTTACAATACATTTTTGAAAATCCTACTGTCAACCTCAATGCACTTTGCAACTCACATGCGAAGATTGCCTGTTGTTCGTCTGAGTTGATCTTGATGTTCCTTTATGCGGGCAGCAGCATCCAAAATGCGTGTGAGCAATTCATCTCGTGTATCCATCTTTCTTTTGTAAACTTGATTTTTCATCCACCCCCACAAACAATAATCTAATGGAGAGAGGTTTGGAGACCTTCGTGGCCATTGAATGGGACCACTGCTGGGGGAGGAAGAGCTGCGCGCGCATCAGATTCAAACAGCTCTATCTCCATAACCATTCAGAATTAGATGTATGTTCTTATAAACTTTTTTTCTCACAATGATCGATACTATCACCTCCCGAAGTATTGACCTTTCCTCCTGAAACACCGTATATATATATGAAAATTATTTCACGAAAGTGACACATGAAAAATATTTGATGAATAAAACCACGAAGGGAAAATAATTTTTTTTTTTTTAATCTAGTTTGCTTCCAATTTATTTTATTTTCATTTCTTTATTCTTTTGTGACCTTTGTATCATTCAGACAATAACTATAAAAAATTGGTTGTAAACAAGCCATTTGAATTTTGGGCAAAGTGCTAAAATTGTCAGTTTTCCGTACAAATGTATTTGCTCCTCCCACAATTTTTATTTCTATACTTACTATATATATATATATATATATATATATATATATATATATATATATATATATGAATAGAAACGACACAAGTATTAAGGAACGTTTCTGCACACGAGGAGGAGAGATAACGAAATAATGAAAAATGAGGCGAACCGCCTGGGAATCGAACCCAGGGCCTTCCAATTGCCGGTCGGACGCTCTAACCATTATGCTACGGACCTCACTCAATCACAAATCGAAATTCTCCAAATAGGGCAGAAACCAATGCCTCAGAGAGCACCCTCGCAAATCGTGAATATGCATATTCACGATTTGCGAGGGTGCTCTCTGAGGGCATTGGTTTCTGCCCTATTTGGGAGAATTTCGATTTGTGATTGAGTGAGGTCCGTAGCATAATGGTAGAGCGTCCGACCGGCAATTGGAAGGCCCTGGGTTCGATTCCCAGGCGGTTCGCCTCATTTTTCATTATTTCGTTATCTCTCCTCCTCGTGTGCAGAAACGTTCCTTAATACTTGTGTCGTTTCTATTCATTTATATACTGCGCGGTCATTGCAGTTATTTTTGCATATATATATATATATATATTTTTGTGACCTATATATTGTCTTGAACTCTCCTTTACTTCAGTGTTCCTGAGGATGTCATTAGACGAAAGCGCTTGAGCACCACTTTGTGTTTCTTTTCCCTTTGTGGTTTTATTCATAATATATATATATTATATAATATATATAATATATATATATATATTATATATATATATATATATATATATATAATACAGTATATATAGGGTATTTCTCAACTAGTCTGCCATACTTTGGGGGGGGGGGGGGTATATCAAGTAAAAAAGTTAATACAACATAGGTGCTATTTTCAACCATTGCGGAGCTATGGACATTTTAAGATGTGCAGACAACAATCCCTACTTGTCTATAATTCAATAGATGGCAGCACTGGGGGTAGTTTCAGTTAACGAAGTTACTACTACTAATTCTCAGTTTTTCTTTCAGTTGGTTCTGATCTGTGGTATGAGACACTGTGTTGCGCTGAAGTGAACATTCAAAATGAATCGACAGTTCACACCCGCTGAATACACACCCGCTGAATATGCTGATATCCATTTCATTTATGGATTCTGAGATGGTAATAGCAGAGTGGCAGTTGAGGAATATTGAAGACCTTTCTGAACTGCCGAATACCAAACAGGCAAGGGTTAAGTGACACACACTAGAGATTAAGGGAAACAAGGACAATTGTTCCACGTAGCCAAGAACATGTAGCATGATAGCCTGTTGCTGTGGAGGAGCGTATACTGGACCTAGTATAATGTAGCCCAACTACCAGTGTTCAAAGGACTTATTGATGAATTGGTAAATCCGCATCGCATGTATGGCAAACCATACATGATGAGGGTTTGTATCCCTATTATTTGCAATGTGTGCAAGCTCTTCAACTAGATGATTACAATGAACTTGCCAGTGGATGGTTATGCATCACCAAATTCTTAATCGCATATTGGTTAGTGATGAGGCACAATTCATTCAGGATGGAATTAACAGTAGTTGAAATTCCCACTTTTGGTCCGCTGATAATCCCCATGGTATCCTTGAAGGAAACTTTCAACATCAATTCTCAGTGAATGTTTTGTGCGGTGTAATTGGAGATCAGCTGATTGGACCATTCATTTTGGAACAATGATTAACCGCTGATATTTATCTGAACTTCCTGATGAGCGAATTGCTGCTTTTGATGGAGGATGTTACCTTGGAGACGAGGTGCAGGATGTTCTTTCAGCACGATGGGGCACCACCACATTTTGGTCATGTTATGGATTACTTGAATCAGTGGTATGGGAATTGTTGGAGTGGTCGTGCTGGTCCAATATCATGGCCCCTCAAGATCTCCAGACCCCATTAGATTTCTTTTTATGGGGCCTTATGAAAGAGATGGTCTACAAGACCAAAGTACAAATGAGAGAGGAACTCTTGCATTGGATTATGGATGCCGCTGCTTACATACGAGAACACCCCTGAATGATTGAATGGGCAGTGGACTCTTGTTTGGAATGAGCAAGGCTGTGCATTGAAAACTGAGGCGGACATTTTGAATATTTACAAGGTGTATCTCATAAAATGTAGCAATAAATACATCAGATTAATACTTTTTTATTTTTTCCTGTGCACCTTAAAACATCCATAGCTCTGCAATGGTTGGAAATAGCACCGATGTATTAACTTTTTTTTTTTACTCGATATGGTAGAACAGTTGTGAAACACCCTGTATATATGTTACAAGTCAGAGTGGTCCCCTGAGAAACTTTTATGTTACACACACACACACACACACACACACACACACACACACACACCATGCATGGAACAAGGAACTCTTTGAGGAAAATGAATTTCACTATAGTCAGAATAAGTAATGGTAAATGATAAATACAATAGTTTTTCTTTTTAATGATGGAAGCCCAAAGTGGGCAATGGGTTACTCACAGAGAGGCAGGGTTGGCACCCAAAAACCCAAACCCTTTTGTCTGAGATGTTTATTTTAAAATAATTGAAATTTTTCTGATTGCTACATTGTTCAATTGTAGCTAATTAGAATGCTTTGGCATGTTGATTATTTCAAGTAATAACCAAACCCTTTTGTCTGAGATGTTTATTTTAAAATAATTGAAATTTTTCTGATTGCTACATTGTTCAATTGTAGCTAATTAGAATGCTTTGGCATGTTGATTATTTCAAGTAAGCTGATTTATAAAACAATTCTTAAATTATGCAATGTGTAAATAAAGATTATGAAAAATTGAAAAGTTTTATTGGCCTTTTAAATGGTGTCAAGACTACAGACACAAATAGAGTACAGTAAAACTGATGAATGCTAAATAAAGGTGTGTATATATATATTATTCACAAGTATTACTTTATCTTAAATGCTTATGAATTCTTATGAATTACGAATGAATAGCTTGGTCTTAAATTTTGGACCCATTTAATAAATTCTTTATTCTCTACAAATACAATATTTGCTGAAAGGAAAAATCTGGCCATTTGCAAATCTAGTTGTTCTTTTTGATCTACAGTTGGTCTAACCACATACTGTATGGCATTATCTGACCTTGCATTTTCTTGGCTGGAGTAGAATGAAAAAATGGTATGGAAGATTCAGAAGTGGTTGAAGTGAATGAAGTCTCACTACTGTGAATTGTAGTGTCATCATGAACCAGGCTTTCATATGATTTGCTTGAAGAGGGTCTACTCTCAAAACTGCCATGTCTATGTGTAGGAGTAGTTACTGATGTAGCTGTATTTGTAAGCTTATCTGCTTCATCACCACAAGCCTGTACCCATTTTTTATTGCATTGATTTAAGTGGTTTCACTCATCTATTTTTTTTTGAAAATACACATCTGCAGTATTTGCACCAAACTCTATTTGGTTGGTCACTCAACATTTTTACTTCATCCCATTTAGCAGCTTTAAGTCTGCCACCAGTATGTGCAGGTCTAACTTTAGGCATTATTAAATAGATATTAATTAGCTAAAACTGATCTCTGAAAAAAAGATGTTCAAAAATAAGAATAATGTCTACTGTCTAGGCCTGTAAACAAATTGCAATAAAAATTCAGAGAAACATGCTACCATGTTGATTCAAAATAGAACAAAACCCACACTTTATGTTAAATGCAAGCACAAAATGTTTCAACAGCACACTGCTATCTTCTTCAGTTGAAAGTGACCTTAAAACTGAAACAAAATGTATAAATTCTAAAAATCATAGCTATAACTTTAATTTAAATTATGAAACCCAAAAAACCCCCAAACCCCCCAAAAACCCATGGGCTTTGGTATTTTGGTGAAAAACCCAGGTTTTTGCCAACCCTGCAGAGGCCCCAAAATATAGCTTCCCTCTCCAGCTATCTGCTTGGCAGATAGGATCCAGCTTTGGGACAGGATCTAGTGTTTAAAGCCACCTAGCCCACTACATTCAAAAACCTCAATACATGCAAGAAACTTGTTGCATTTATGCTGGATTGAAAACAGCAAAGAAAAAGGGATAACTATTGTAGTTTTAGACAAACAAAATTTAAACTAACTGGAAAATTTGAGCATTCACTTTTCAAGGCACATACCATGTCTGTTTAACAGTGCCATAACAAGGGCGAGGTGAGTGAGGCACTTGGCTCGGGTGTGCGAAGCTGAGGGGTGCAGAAAAACTATAAAATATGTATCTACTATCCCAAGCACGCCATTCCATTAGGGAAAGGGCGCATTTCTATAAATTTTCAGTACTTTCAGTACTTTGTTTTCTGTTTTCCATGCATATTATTCGATCAGTGCTTTTCCAAACTGAATATTGCAAATTAGAAAATGATTTAATGACTGGAAAAATTTAAACCTTATTGTAGAACATGAAAATTCAACTAATCATCGTGAAATTTCTGTAAATGGAAATCCCTACAAAAAAAGCTATTGTGCAGACAATGTATCGATGATGCACTACAGAAAGCTATTGAAACTGATAAACAAAAATGGAGACATATTCCAAAAATAGTTCTTGATGCTGTGATGATTTGTGCCAAAAACAATTTACCACTTAGAGGATCGTGTAGTGTTATAGGAATAGGGGGGCATGAGTATAGGGGAGCATAATTTTGTGATCTTGCCTCAGGCACAAAATTAGCTAGTTACGGCTCTGCTGTTTAATACACTATGAGTCAGAATGGTCCCCTAAGAAATTTTTGTGTTACACACTATGAAAAGGAAAACTATTGTATTTGTCATTTATCATTATTTATTTGGACTACAGTGGATTTAATTTTTCTTGAAGAGTTCCTTGTTCCATGCATGGTATGTGTGTAACATACCTTACCTTATGAACCTTATGTTGTTTCGTGTGTTGGTCTCTCTTCACACGGAGGTCAAGCTGGTGGCCCCGCCTCTAGGTCTGGCCTGGTGGAGGAGCGAGTTACTTTCTTGCGCTCTCCACCGTACATAGCCAGGCACGCCCGGCTCATCTGGTACTGTCCTGAGCCAGGCATCCAGTCTTTTCTTGGACTTCAACTTTGACCCCCGTTACGTTTCTGAGGTCCTTAGGAAGCTGGTTGAAAAGTCTTGGCCCCCTGACAACCAAGCTATTTTCCTTCAGGGTTGAGGAGGTCCCTTGTCGTGCTTTTAATTTGGGAACACTACACATTCTGCCTTTCCTATTTTCCAGTGTTGTTTGAATGGTAATTGGGTTTAGTTTTAGGTTTGGTACCAGTTTTTCGATCATTTTCCATATGTAGATTATGATGTACCTCTCTCTCCTTCTTTCCAGTGAGTACAGATTTAGTTTACGTAGTCTTTCCCAGTAGTTGAGTTCTTTGCAGCCATCAATCTTGGCTGTGAAATGCCTTTGCGTTTCTTCTAGTTTATTAGTTTCTTCCTTTTTATATGGGGACGTCAAAACTGAGCAGTATTCAAGTTTTGGTATAATCAGTGTTTTTAGCAGGGGTATCATTACTGTCCTGTCCCTTCTCTTGAACGTTCTTAGAACCTGTCCGGCGACTCTTTTGCTTTATTTATCCCTATCTGATTTTGTGTTTTGAATTTCGCATCATCTGTCATTATTATCCCGAGATCAATCGCTTTCATGCTTCTCTGAATTTCCTGTCTATCTGGAGCATAATATGCAGTCTGTTTAAGTTCTTCTTTTCTACCATATCTCAAGAGCTGAAATTTCTCGGCGTTGAATGACATGTTGTCTTCTGACCATTTGTATATTTTGTTCGTGTCCCTCTGCAAGGCCTCCACGTCATGTACATCGCTGATTTTTCTGCTGATCTTTGTATCGTCTGCAAAGGATGTTACTATACTATTGCTGTTTACTCCGCTGTCTTGGTCTGTTAGCATGATAATGAACAGGAGTGGGGCCAGTACTGTCCCTTGTGGTACTGAGCTGCGTACTTCCGATTCTGATGATATACCTTGAATTTTGATGACCTGCAGACGATCACTAAGGAAGTTGTAGATCCATTTTCCCACTTTGCCTGTTATTCCCATGTCTTTAATTTTATGTCCGATTATACCATGGTCACATTTATCGAAAGCTTTAGCAAAATCTGTGTATATAACTTTGTAGTTGTCATTGCCTTCCAATGCATCTAGGATATTGTTGTAGTGCTCTATTAGTTGTGATAGGCATGATCTACCTGATCGGAATCCATGCTGATTTTCGTTGAATCTTTCCCGTGTCTCCAGGAAATCATAAATACAATAATATACAATAATTATTTATTATTTGAGATGGCGATTAACTGAGCTGGTTGTGAGCAACCCTTATAAGTGTCCAAAATCTTTTGGGTCATTCCATTTCAAAGTGACAAAAAATTATATATATACACACACACCATATATATATATATATATATATATATATATATATATATATATATATATATATATATATATATATATATATATATATATATATATCCATTTTTTTTATTTTGCTCAAATTTGGCACACTTGTAGATATACTGGTGAAATTCCTATAACCCAATTTGGAGGTCAGTAAAGTTTGACCTGACCTTGAGAATTGTTCATAATTAAGGAAGTATAACATTTTTCTGATTAACCTAGAAAGCTGTTGTTAGTCTCATTTTGAAGCTCTTTGATGGATCTACCTTTCTTCTATGAAATTTTCTGAGAATAAAATAAAAAGTTATAATTTTCTGACCTTTCACTTGACTTTGGTCAAAACATGACTCAGACTATTGCTGGAAAATCTTCCCTAATTCAATGAAATACATTTTCTTGCTTAAAAGTTGACCATATGAATAAGTTGAGATCTAGTTTGTTTAAAAAAATACAAGTAGGCTTTAATGTTGGTAAATAAAGTAGGCTTAAGCCTAAACCAAATTAACGTGAAGAGAAAATAATTAGGCTAGGAGGAATTACAGTAAACTCTGTGTTTTCTGGAACTTTACTAGCTGGAATTTTTTAGAAATTAAAAAATGCCCCTTAATTTTGTAAACCTTAGTCAATGGCATAATTTTGTCATTAACCAGCAGCAAACTTCATACACTTGGTGGTACCACTGTCTATGATCTGCCAGCTGCTTCACAGAAGAAAACAGTTTGGTAAATATTCGTTTTAGCCAGAGATGGGAAATCGGATCGGATTCGAATCGATAATCGGAATTAATCGATATTTTTTGAGAAATCTGAATCGAAAAACGGCCGTGGATCTGAATCAAAATTTTGATCCGAATCGAAAAGAAACAATGAATCCGAATTCAAATCAATAAAAAATATGGATCCGGATTTTAAAAATTTGGTTATAACTTATAAATAACTTATAAGGCTTATTAATGTTTCCAGTTTCACCACAGGTAAAGACTGACCTTTCCGAGAATCTATTTGCTCGGACAAAAATCATACTACTACTATACTCCATCCATTAAGGTGCTAATCCTAATCCTTAAATTTTGGTATTGTCCGAGAGTGACAATTTCACACGCTCCTCAAAGAAATAACCTTTTGCCTTCGAACATTGAAAATATCTTAGTTGTCAGGGCTAATTTTAATTTGTAAATTTGTATCTATAGAGTGGATATATTTCTTGAAGTATTATTATCATATCTTAATTTTTATGTATGCTATAATTAATATTTCTTGTATATATGAGCCTTAATTGTTTAATAAATTAGCTTATATGAATGATTTTTTTTTTGCACCTTATTAAGAGTAAATCTAAAGTTATTACTTAGATCGTTAATAGACTGAGAATTATCTGTGTTATTTATTAAAAATGAAACTTATTAATAATAGCCACCCCTTGACAAAAACAACGATGATAGGTATAATTTTATTAAATGAACTCATAAAAATCAAGAAAAATTAGGCCTGGATCCGAATCGGATTCGAATCAGATCGAAATCGAAAAAAGAAATAATCGGAATCAGAAAAAAATTTGAATCGATAAAAACCGAAAAATTTGAATCCGAATTCGAATCTATATTTCAAATTGCGTGAAAATCAGATTCGAATTTGAATCGAAAAAGATTTAGATTTCCCATCCCTGGTTTTAGCACATGACTTGGACTGGCATGAAAATTGGTTTTTCTGGTGTATTTCACTGTTTTGTGCGAATCTGACCTTCATTTCTTGTTCAAATGAGCAGTTGTAGAGATATGACCTCCTCCCCCCCCCTAACCTAACCTAGGCCTAATGCCATGCCCCTAGCCAGGAGCTTCACCCCCTGGACCCCCTGTGGGGATATTTGAAGGTTGGAAATGCATAAATAACCATGAAATACACGAGAAAAAACAAATTTCATGCCAAAAATAGTTACCCTAGACCACTTAATGACGTAATAGGAGAGGTCACAACTGGTACACACAATGGCCATGATGAATTTGAATTTGGAGATCGTCATTTTCTTCCCAGAAAATGCATCTACGCATGTGCAAAGAAACTCGCACGTAACAGTTGACAAACCATACAATTTCAATATATTTTAATCAATCCAAATATTGCTTATATCTCCGTTAATATCAATTTGCACAAGAAATACCATAGAAGAAAATATTCAGATTTAAATTTTACATAACAAAAACCTATTGTCATCCCAAAGTCCAGGTCATATGCTAAAATGAATATTAACCAATAGTTGAACCAATAGTTCCTCCTATGCAGATGACCTGACCATAACAGCACAACACCATAACCGTAACACCGCCACACGCCTGATCCAGCAGTACATTACCAATCTGGAACTCTGGCTGACTAATAATAGGATGTCAGCATCCCCTCAAAAATCCTCCATCACCCTCCTAACCTCAGACCACCACGAATCCCAAGCACACCCGAGAATCACCCTCATGGGACATCCCCTACCTCTAAACAAAACCCCAACAATCCTTGGCCTCACCCTAGACACACACATGTCCTTTTCCCCTCACATATCAAACATTTGCTCCAAAGCAACAAAAAAACTCGCTGCTCTCAGAACACTCACCTCCACAACATTTGGTCAGCAGAAGGAATCCCTTAGTATCCTATACAAACAGTTTGTACATACTACCCTAACTTACGCTGCCCCCGCCTGGTCCCCATCCATCTCCCACACAAACCAGAAAAAGATAGACCACACAAAACAGAGGTCTCAGAAGCATTACTGGCTGCCTCCGAACCACACCCATCCCACATCTACATGCAGATACAAAAATACTCCCCATCGAACGCCACATGAACATGACAGGGACTCAATTCTTCTCCAGAGCACTGGCCCCAGACCACCCCTGTCACCATCTCACATTACACAATCCCCCACCCTGCAACAAAAAACGTACTCCTGCTGCTCACTATTCGCAGCTACTGAACAATATCCCCCCCCCCCCCCTCCCCCCCCTAAACATCAACCCCATCAAACATCTCCACACAGAATTTACCCGGAAATACCTACTCGACCAACCACACAACACTCTCCTTCACGATACTCCCCCTGTAGTCCATCAGAGCGAACAAACCCTCCCAAGGAAAACAAGAGTTACTCTGGCCAGGCTCCGTTCAGGCCACCACCCCTCCCTCCAACAATACAGACACAGACTCCACCTAGCTGACACCTCCACCTGTCAAAAATGCTACCTCCACCCTGAGGACACAGAACACCTACTCTTACACTGCCACACTCTCTCTCAACAAAGACACAACTCCAACATTACCTCTCTACAAGACCTATGGACCCGTCCCACAGTGGTAGCGGGATACCTGAGTGCCACCAGGTTCGCATAAGAGAACCCAGGGGCTATGAAGTAAGTAAGTAAGTTGATTACATTTGCCATTTTTAGTGTGCAGCTGTGAAATTTGTTTAAAGTAACTTTTTAGTCTCATTTTTACTCCCTCTTAAGATGTTCAAATACTTCTAAGCCTTCTACTAGTGGTACAACAGTGAAAAGAAAAAGTGGTGTTGACCTTGCAGCAGAAAATTGAAATTTGTAAACATTTAGGCTACAGAAAGTGAAAACTGTAACATACTTGTGGTGATTATAATGTTGGTTCCTCAACAGTGTATGATATAAAGGCTCAAAAGAACACTTGTTAAAATTTCATAGTAAAAGTGATTCTTCAATACTGTATACTGTATTTGTAATTTTTTCCCCATCTGTTTAGGTTGGGTTTGTAGATGTTTTTGGGTACCCTCTTTAGTATCCAGAATATTTTAATATCTGGCATGCCCTAGGTCCTTTGCATTCTGGATAACAGAGTTTACTGTAATATAAAGACTGATTAAAGGCCAACCAGTAAAGGGTTTCTTTTCAGCCTTAGGTCATTCTTTGAACTTTATAAGAACTATCAGGTCATCCCATAAGTAATGTCGTTTTTTACGATAGATTAAGTTTAAACTAGTCCTACTCAGTTTAAGCATAAATTTTCCAAAGGTTATATCTAAGAGGAGATCTATCGTGTTTCGCTACGTACTTTACAGACCTTGACCAGTGAAGACATGTGTTTTGCTTTATGTGAACCCCTCATAAACATGGTGGTATCAGAAGAGCATATCAGGCATATAATGCTTTACGAGTTCAAAAAAGGGAATAATGCTACTGAAGCAACGTGAAACATTCAGGACATTTATGGCAATGATATTCTGCATGTGAGGAAGTGTCAAAGATGGTTTCAAAAGTTTAGGAATGGTGACTGCTGTTTGACAGATGCAGCACACACTGGATGCCCTGCTGAGTTTGATGATGACCTGTTAACCACATTTGAAGAAGACTGTTCAACAACTGTTGAAGAATTGGCCCAGAAACTCAATTCATCCCCATCCACCATCCATTGACATTTGCAACAACTCGGGGAAAGTGCCTAAGTTAGGAAAATGGGTGCCACATGAATTGTTGGTTGACAATCTGAGGGTGCGGGTAAACATTAGCACAGCTCTTCATTCCTGTGAACTCCAAGATCCATTTTTGCACTGTTTAGTGACTGGCGATGAAAAGTGGATACTGTACCAGAATGTTAAGCACCGTCGACAGTGGGTTTGTGCCGGAGAACCAGTGACACCACAGCCAAAACCAAATCTTCACCCTCGGAAGGTGTTGCTTAGTGTTTGGTGGGATAAAGGTGGTGTAATACACTTTGAAACCTTACCACACAACCAAACAATCACCGCTCAAGTCTACTGTCAACAACTGGATCGATTGAACACTGCACTAAAAGAAAAGAGACCTTCTTTGGTTAATTGGAAAGGAATCGTGTTCCACCATGACAGCGCACATCCTCATACCGCTCGGATCACTTCTGCAAAAATTGAGGAGCTTGGGTGAGAAAAACTTCCACATCCTCCATATTCTCCAGACCTTGCGCCTTCAGATTATCATCTCTTCAGGAGTCTGCAAAACTATCTTGACGAGAAACAGTATACTTCTTTAGATGACCTGCACACCAGTCTTTGTACATTTTTTGCCTCAAAACCGCCTGAATTTTATAAATATGGCATTGAAAAGCTTGTAGGATGTTGGCAGTGTGTCATTGATTCTGATGGAAAATATATACTAGATTAAAAAGTTTCAGTCAAGTTTTTTTTTGTCCTTCAAATTCTGATCTGAAAAAGGACATTACTTATGGGATGACCTGATACATTGTCTTGCATATTGCCAACCTGGAATGATGTCAGATTCTGACCATTTAAGCAATATACCAAAACCAGGAAAACACTTGTCTTGGACTATAAATATAATTAACCCTATAATGCCCCTTGTATCATATCTGATTCACTCCATTTACCCACTGCATACTCACCATGTGCACAAGGACATGGATCCAATGCCCATTGTATCAAATGTGATAAACTTCTGTGCTGACACCTGCTGAATAAACTAAAAACTGGATGTAGAAAATCTTTGACCATTTTGAGTCATGCTATTGGCATATTTGCAGTTGCAATAGTAGCCTTACTGTAATCTTAAAAATAATAGCAGTTTTCATTCCTGAATATGTTTTCATTATTAAGTTATGTTTAGCAGGTACATTGCAGTATTAATAAATCTTGATACACTGGTTTCAACAGTTTAGTGTTGTGTCAGGAAGCTTGCAGAAAGCATAAAAATTTGGTAGAAAGTTTAATTTTTTGCCCATAAAAATTTGTTATAAATTTGAATTTACAGAAAGGATACTTTCATTTTTTAAACTTAGATTAGGTATAGTATTAGATACACAATGAAAACTGAAATATAAACCAAATGCAATTTTGTTTATAATTATCATTGAGTATGCAACAAATGAATGTGTTCCAATAATTCTCCAAATTTTGCAACAAATGATACTATTAATGCCCAGTGTATTATATACAGGTAGGTCTTGTTTTATGCATGGGTTATGTTCCTGGAAAACAGCATGTAATGCAATTCTGCATAAAATGAATCCTTATTTCCCATAGGCCCCATGTTATAAATGCCCATTACATTCTTGAGCAGCCCGTAGCCACCCAGGAAACATTATAATAAGTCACTTTAACCATAAAACAAAGTCAAATAGTAATAAATGCCAGTACAGTACTCATAGAATCAATTTGACATAATAACTTGTAAAGTAATATTTAATCCTATTTAATTGTAATTAATATTGTGCTGTACTTATCTAAGAAAGCACCTGAAGTCAAGTTCCAGAAAGGGAGGGAGTTAACAAGTGTTTGCACATTGTTCATTTTTTTCACTTTTCTTTTTGTTCCCCTTTCTTTTCCGTATCTCCCGGAATTTCTCTTGCCTTGACTCGGTCTTGGGCCTCTGTCAATTGTAGTATCTCCCCCCCCCCCCCCCCCTGTGTTTGTATTTTGCAGTCTTGGGGTCATTGGGTGCACCTGCTGGGGACAGTTGGGTGCCTGGACCACTGCTGCGTCTGGATTGGGTCTGCTAGGCCCTTAATGGACAAATCTCCGGAGAGCCAATCTACTGGTTTTTAAAACGACAGTCAGGTTGGGCGGTGGGCTACCCGGGACATTGGGCCTGTGCCTTGAAGGATGCAGCGGTGGATTGGTGCATTGCCTTGGGTACAAGGCTGTCTTTCTTGTAATTCTATTGTTTATGGGCACAATTTCAAAACTTCAATCCCCTCCTGTTGACAACTCTGGCCCATCCTTAGATTTGGATAAGACTTCTACTTCTGGTCGTTCAGCGGCCTCTGCCTCCGCTGGATTAACCTTAAAGCTGTATGGCAACCTCTCGTCCTCTGCAGCGTCTGGCTCTTGTGGCCGGACTCATGGTGGCCGTAGGGTGGGGTCTCGGTTACCATCACACATGGACCTGTCTCTGCTGTCAATTTCTGTCCAGTGGACAGGTTACTTGTTCTCCGCCCTTCCGCTGGCTCCCTTCCTGGCAACTCAGAACGGGTGTTTCAGCGTCTTAAGATGGTGGGGGTTCCCTGCTGTTACAATATCTGCCCTCTGAAGGATGGGTCTCTTCTTTTGAAGTCCCGTTCTTCGGGGATGACTGAGTTCCTTCTACAGTTGCAGGATGTTCTGGGTTGCAGAGTTTCTGTGACTCCCCATCCGCAACTGAATAGCTGTCAGGGCACCATTTTCGCTTCCTGTCTGCTGTCAATCCCAGTTGGCGAGTTGCAGGAGTATCTTACCCCCCAGGGGCTAACGAAGGTCTTCCGCTTTTCGTCGCGCTGGGATGGTGCTCTTACCCCATCCACTCATCTGCTCCTGACCTTTGACTCCCTTGTGCCTCTGGCCCAGGTGTTCTGGGGCGTGGATGATCGCCAGTCGTGCGAGTTTTATGTACAGCCATATGTGCCTGACCCGGTTCGCTGCTTTGGCTGCAACTGGTTCGGCCATGTTAGCTCTGCGTGCCGCCATGAGGGTGAGCTATGTGTCCGCTGCGGTGGGCCTGCGCACCCTCCCCCATGCATGAAGCCCCCACGGTGCTCGAACTGCTCGGGGGCCCACCCTTCCTTCTCTCGGGACTGCCCCATTTTCAAGTTTGAATTCGAGGTGCGGTCCTTAACTTAAGGACTACCAAATTCCTTAGTGCGCAGAGGCGCGCGATAGGATTCGTGACTGGGAGCCGCGGCGGGGGTTGTCCTATGCTGCGGCTCTTGGCTCCGGCGGGTTTTTGGGCCCCTCCTGTGCTACCCCGGTGCCCAATGGAGTGGTCCCCCCCAGGGGTTGGTGGTCCTCCTGGTGCCGTGGGACCTTCTTGTCCCCTGCCTCACTTTGTCATCCCGTCTGATTCCCTGCCTACAAGTGCCCCTTCTCCCTCTCCGCCCTTGGGGTCTGGATCCTTACCTACCCATCTCTTGGGTGGGGAAGGTAATGCCCTGAGGGGGAGGAGGAAGCGTCACCGTGGTTGGAGTCCTCCAGACCCGTTCATGACCATCGCTCACCCTGCTTCCCCTTCTTCACCAGGGGGGGGAAGTGGCGCGCTGCTCCTAATCCGCTCGGGACTCCCCACCCCCTATATGGAGGGTTGGTGGGGCGTCACCTCCCAGTGCCCCAACTAGTGTCCGGGTGTCGGTTGAGGTACACCGCCCCATGACACCCTTGATTACTGACTCGGTTCCCATGGTGGACCCGGTCGAGAGGGGCCTGGCCCTTCTTCATGGAGTCTCTCCCCCTTCGGCTCCTGCTGAGTGGTCGGGTCTCTCCTGTATCTACCTTTGCCACCTGTGGTAGATCTCCCCCCCCCCCCCTGTCAGCACTTGTCTGGTGTGACGATCCCTCGAACATCTGGTTCATGAGTTGGTGTTGCAACTGCCTTGACCATTTCTCCTCCTCGGGGACTTTAACAGTCGCAACCCGGCTTGGGGAGATGTCTGGTTGACTAATGTTGCTGGTATGTTGCTCTCCTTAATGGAGGAACTTTCCTTCATGTGCCTCAATTCCGGCAAACCTACCTATTTCCACGAACCCACAGGTTCATCTACCTGTATTGATCTCTCCTTGGTGTCCCTCGATGCCTTACTCGATTTTTCGTGGAGGGTGTTGGGGGACTCTTATGGCAGTGATCATTACCCAGTTTGTCTTGAGCCAGTCGGACTGCAGCCGGGTGTCTCCTCTCGACCGAGGTGGTGCCTGGCGCGAGCTGACTGGCCATCCTTCAGAGCTCGTTCCATCATTGCCTGTTTGGTGTTGGACTTTGGCTCTGTGGATGAGAGCTTGGAGTTCTTCGAGCATGTGGTGATGGGCGTCGCGGAAGACTGTATTCCTCGATCTTCCAGTAACCCGCGGACGCGTAGCGTCCCGTGGTGGACTCCAGCATGCCACCAGGCGGTGTGTGAGAGGAAGAGGGCAATGCGCCACTTCCACCGCACCCGGTGCATGGACCACTTGATTGAGATGCTGCAGATGAAGGCTTTCGCCCGCCGGACTCTCAAGTTGGCCCATCGGGCCTCTTGGTGTGCTTTTGTGTCTGGCATTTCCTCATCTATCCCTTCTGCTGCTGTGTGGCGGAAGGCATGTAATATCGAGGGGAAGCCGGTCCCTGCTCGTCGCCCTGTCCTTCGGGACGGGGATGGCTTCCTTTTGGATCCTACTGCTGTGGCTGATCGGCTGGCCGGGGCTTTTGCTGTGGTTTCCCATTCGCCTTCAGCTGCGGATCATCCTTTATCGGATGTTACGTTCCCGCCGCCTGGGAATGAGCCCTATAACCATCTCTTTACAATGCGGGAACTTCGGGCTGCCTTGACAACCTGTCGTTCTTCCGCCCCTGGCCCTGATGACATTCTGTATGACTTTATTTGGAACTTGCAACCGATGGCCCTACACTTCTTGCTGGATCTTTTCAACCGGATGTGGGTTGAGGGGTCTTTCCCTTCACGCTGGAGGGAGGCGATTGTGGTCCCGATACCTAAGGCGGGGAAGGATCCGGTGGAGGTGGTGGGCTATCGGCCTATTGCCTTAACCAGCTGCTTATGCAAGCTCCTTGGAAAGATGGTGGCCGTCTGACTTTCCTTTACACTGGAGTTGCTTGGGTTATACCCCCCGACCCAGTATGGCTTTCGTCGATTTTGGGGTACTCTGGACCCCCTTCTCTTCCTTGGTCATGATGTACAGGAGGCCTTTTCCCTCCGGAATCTTGTTCTGGCCGTCTTTTTCAATGTCCAAAAGGCCTCTATGACTTGACCTGTCAGGGAGTTGTCATAGACTGTTTGAAGTCTCTTGGTTTTGTGGGCTTTTTGCCCACATTTATTCACAACTTCCTCTGCCATCGCACTTTCTGCGTCCGTAATGGGGCGGCCCTCTCTTACCTGTATGTTCAGGAGGAGGGGGTGCCTCAGGGGTGTGTCTTGAGCGTCTCCTGCTTCAATCTGGTCATGTCTGCACTACCGGGAGCCCTCCTGCCCTTGTGGAGAGGCAAGTCCAACTCGCGGTCAATCGGGTTGAACGTTGGGCGTCGTTGGTGGGCATTATGCTCTCTTCCCCAAAGACTTCGTGTGTGGCCTTCCTTCCATCGAGGAGATGGGGATCCGGCGCCATCCCGGCCTTTAATCTTACACTCGGGGGGTCAGCCTCCGGCCCTCGTTCAATCAGTACGTTTCCTGGGCATGGTCTTTGATAGCCATTTGAGCTGGGTTCCCCACCTTTGCAGGCTGCACAAGACTACAAGACACCCTGGATTCACTGGGACATTTGTCTCATACTACATGGGGCGCGGATAGGCGGACACTCCTCCGTTTGTACGTGTCCCTGGTACAATCAAAATTAGACTATGGGAGTGTGGTGTATGGCTCTGCCTCCTGTATGGCCCTTCGGATACTGGACCTGGTCTTCTCTAGAGGACTGCGCATGTCATCTGGTGCCTTCTGCTCCTCTCCAGTTGATAGTCTGCAGGTTGAGTGTGACATCCCTCCCTTGGAGGATCGGAGGTCATTCCTCATTGCCAAGCACTGTCTCTGGATTCCCCATCTTCCCAACTCTCCTCTGTTCCAGGTGGTTGAGAGGGTGTTCTGCTGGGATGGGGTTGGTATTTCACCAACATGGTGACCTCCCTCCTCGATGGTATGGGCGCTCCTCCATCCATCATACCAGTCTCCCCTTGAGGGTGTTGCACCTTGGGAGAGCACCCCTGTTACATGCTGTAGGGCGTTGCGCCCTGTTCCAGGGCCGATTCTGACTCTGCCTTGCTTTGGTCTCTGTTCCTTCAGCATACAGCGTGTCACTCTGCATGTGTTGCGGTCTTCACAGATGGCTCGAGGTCATTGGGGGGCATTGGGGCTGTGGCTGCGGCTGTTCCCCAGTCATCTGCCCTTGCTCTCCGATATACCCGCCTCCCTGAGGAGGCTTCTGTTTTCATTGGCCATTCTGAGCACTGGAGGTGGTGTGGGAGCATCCGGATGGGTCATTTGTCATCTATTTGGATTCCCCCAGTGCCCTGGATGGCTTGGTGTGTTTCGACCCTGTCCACCCACTGGTTCGATGTATCCAGTTACTGTGCCATATCCTTGTCACTTCTGGTGGCAAGGAGGTGGTATTTTGCTGGGTCCCTGCACATGTTAACGTGGCTGGAAATGAGGCTGCTGATCAAGCTGCCCATTCGACATGCTGACTACAGGTTTCACCCATGTCCCTCCCCTTTTCCGATTATATCCCTGGTTTTCTTAGGTTTTTGCGCTCCCGGTGGCAGAGTTGCTGGGATGGTGCTACAAATAATAAACTCTGCAAGATTAAACCCAAATTGGGATGTTGGGCCTCTTCCTTCCATCGGTCGCGCCATAAGGAGGTGGCTCTGGCCTGCCTTTGTATTGGCCACACCCACCTGACCCATGGCTATTTGATGGCCGGGGATTGGGTGCCCCAATGTCACAATTGTAACGTTCCACTTACAGTTGCCCACCACCTGGTGGAGTGTCCAATTTACTCTGCACTGTGCGTACAGTATTTCCCTTTTTGGTGAGTGTCGGGCCTTGTGATAGGCTTGGCCCTATTCTATCTGAAAGTCCCTACTTTTTGATAACTGGGTTGTTCTCCTTCCTCCTTCGTTCCCGACTTCTTTACTGGCTGTTACTCCGCTATGATATTTTTTTTTAAAAAAAATTTTCCCCCATCTATTGTTCATTTCCATTAGCTGTTCCATAGTCTTCATCCTGTGTTCACTCTGCTATCCACCTTTCTTTTGGTGGCCATGAGCGGTCATACTTTGAAACAAAAAAAAATTTTTTATGGAGGTTGTGGGTGGAGCATGTAGTATTGGTTTATATAGCCCATGAAATGAATTCATTCCCTAAATAATTTAGTGTGTTTATAGCAATTCTGCATAAAGTGGTACCACATATAATGAGACCTACCTGTATTATACAAGGTCAAAAATGGGGTCATTGTAATTTGA